>JAHWFP010006823.1:1304-32058 GCA_023313725.1 Lithobius niger
AATTTTCTCCAATAACTTTCCATTAAAAAGTGTGAGGTAACTTAACAAAAGCAGGAGCTAATAAATACATTCACGTCCAATGTGGGAGTGTCCATGTTGCAACTATCACTTCATACTCCATCCGTTGTTACAAGGTTGTCTGGAAGAGAAGCTGCAGATTTCGATTGCTGTATCCAGGCCAGTTGAAACGCTAAAAGACGTCAACGTTCTGGCATGAGCGTAAACTGGTGTTAAGTAAGGCGAAACACACAATTTCTACCCTTCTCAGCCTTGGCATATGATTCACCGCTTCACGCTCACAGAACGCTGTTGCACGCAGAGGTGTCGCATGTGTGGCATTTGAGTGGTATATGTGGTATCGTTGAGTGGTATTTTTTTTTGCACATATTTATTGGTTAAAACATATGCACCAAATTTTTACGTGGATTACCCTGGAAAATAATTACGACCAGTCGTGCCACATTTGGCTGCATGGGGTCGCGGCCCAGAATGAGAGTTGGGACATGCGGTATTGTAATCATAAACACTCCGATGAGCCCCAGGGGTTCTCTTTTATGTCGCTTCTGACGCATGCCATCTTGAAATGCCAAAAGTATTTTAATAGGGTGTTCCAAAAAAATACAACGGCAAAAAATGTGTCTATCCTCTCTTGGACTCTAATTTTACCATTTCTACTCCCCCTTTGGACTATTTATGTGATGGCACCCCAGCATAATCCATTTTAGCATCAACAACAACTTTTACATGGTATTTTACCTCTTTGTAGTACGTTTCCATCTGCACTTTCATTTCTTGAGCACGAGTTACCTTCATCTCACTTTGCAATTTCCTGAAAAAAAAAAAAACCACAGACGGCTAGAGCAGAGAGCTTGTTAATGCCCAATGTGTGTGAGAGTAAGTATGTCTGTTAAAAGCCACAGGCTAAAATTCAAGTTGGTGATCGTGATTGTTGATTTTCCCCTTCTATTCCACACTGGGGAAAAGTTCAGGACCCGCTCCGGGCCCAAGCCTGACCCTTTCACACTGGACTCCGACTCGGATTCCGACCCGACCCTGACTTTCAAGTCCTGCTTAAAGTTGGAACTTGAGATGCCGACTTCGAACAAGTGTTTCAGTGTGGAAAGAATAGGTGCGCGGGCATGCACTTTAAGGAAATATTTTGACTCTTTGAGCGCAAGGGAAAGCATGAGGAGGGGATAGGAGAGGGACGGGAGAAAGGAACAGCGATAGCGCCAAAAATGTTGTAGCGAGAGAAAGATTAAGTAAAGTCCTGACCTTGGCCGCGACGTCGGGGTTCAGTGTTTTCAGTAAGGAAGGAAGAGTGTCAGGTTTTGCCTGTGGGCACAAGTCGGGCCGAAACACCAAATGAGGTATTTGGGGGTCCAGTATGGAAGCGGTATTACAGTAGACTCTCTTTATAATGAACTACTTAGTGCACCAAAAAATGGTTCTTTATATGGAGAGTTCTTAGTAGAGAGCGCTCTCCATACAGCGAACTTTCTACAAATCAGTGAAAAAGTTCCTTATGAGTAAAAAAAAAAAACCCAAATCAAAACAAAGTAGGCCTAGCCTACGTTGCATTATTGTTTTAAAACACTAATTTGGTGATACCAAGAATTTATAGGGATATTGTAACCAAAAAAAAAACCACCTTACCTACGGCCTAGCCTAGCTTACATGTTGCAGTTTCATGCATGCAATTTACTTTTAATTCAGAATATTCAGAGTAGGAAAAAAAACTTAAATGTCAACTACAGTAGTTTATTACTGTTTGGTGATACAGGTCAGTACCAAAAAAAAAAATTGCACCTAAATTAAGCCAAAGTTTTCATGCATGCAGTTTACTGATTATTGTTCACAGTAGAAAAAAATTCTGTTAAGGTTTTTTGTTTAACTTTGTTTATGGCTAATTTCGGCAATAGGTTTTATAGACTGTCCAAAACAGGCATTGCCACATCTGGATAGTCATCACTTCCCTGCAGAAATGTACGTAAGTCTGTAAGAGTCTGCATTGCCTCTCCTGTCGTCTTGATTTTTGGCTCTTGTTCTGGTTCGTTGTCATCTTCGTCGTCAGACGAATCTGCTACGGCAAGTGGGTTGGGGTTGTGCATTCGCCGCACTTCCTCAATAATTTGTTCATCTGTTAAAGACTGGCTCACAGGCAGGTCGTCACGAACTGTTACATACTCCTCAAACGAGTTTGGTAGTCCTTCCGGTGACTGTTCCTTCAAAATCTGCCATGCATTAGCCACATCATCACTGTCGTCTCCAATAGTTTCACCCGCAACGTCAACTTCGGCAACCTGGTTTTTCACAAAACCTGCTTTGCGGAAACAACTTGTAATACAGCTGGCCTTTACATCATTCCACGCACCAGCAATCCACTGCACTGCCATTCCAATGTCAACTTTCGTTTCTCTTTTTTGAGCAAGGCCTAACACTAATCTCTTCACGGCCGCGGTATTTCACTTTAGCATTCTGGATAATTTCTTGGTCTAGTGGTTGTGATTTTGATGTGGTGTTAGGTGGAAAATATTTGAGTTCTACTGTATCCAAGTCAGGTGGATTATTGTGAGCTGTGCAGTTATCCAAGAATAGAAGAATCTTTCTTTTTTGTCTCGTCATTGTTTTGTCTAATTCGATCAACCAATTGTTAAAAACTTCACTAGTCATCCAGGCGTTTTTGTTGGACGTGTAATCCACAGGTAGACGTCTTATGGTTTTGAAAGCTCGTGGATTCTTGCTTTTTCCTATCACTAGTAATTTAAGCTTTTCACTTGCCCCCATATTCGATGCAAACAAAACGGTTATCCTATCTTTAGCTTTTTTCCCACCATGACATGCATCCCCTTTAAAAACTAATGTTTTATTGGGTTGCATTTTTAAAAAAAGTGTTGTCTCGTCAGTATTGAAGATAAATTTGGGGTCGTATTCTTCAATGATAGGTGGAAGCGTCTCTTTAATCCAATCGGACACTACCTATTTACGCTGTTACTCTTTCCACACAATGCACGAAATTTCAGTCTGTAACGCTGCTTGAATTTTTCTAACCACCCATCACTTGCCTTAAAATCTTCCGGTGGAATCCCTAGCATGACGGCGTATTGTTCTGCTCGAGATTGCAAAATAGGTTCATTAATAGAAATGTTTGCTGCACGAGCGTCTTTTAACCACATCACAAGTGAATCTTCGAACTCGGAAAAGCTGCCGCTCGCATTCGCTTACGTTTGCCTGTAACACCACGTGCATGTTCGCTCATTAACTTGCCGGGATTTTTTAAAATTGTGGATAATGAGTTTTTTTTTTGATGCCGTATTGAAGTGCTATCAATGTCTTACTTTTCTTGTTCGCAGCAACTTCTTCTAAAATCTTGATTTTAGTATCCAATGGCAAATTAATCCTCGTAGGTTTCGATTTTTGTGCTTGCGCCATGATGGCTGATGTCAACCACGTTTCCGCTCTGACTGGAAGCAGCAACACCTGCGCAGAAAGTGTGCGCCGTAGAGCGCCTCGCTCTAACGTCCGGAAATGCGCAATACGTTGCGCAGTAGGTTTTCAAGGTCGGCTTGCCGCTTACTATACGAAGGAAAAAGCTGCGCGCGAGATCGTGTTAAAAATAACTGGTTTGGCCATCTGAAAGTGCGAACTGTAGTAGGATTATATTATTAAAATTATCAAAAGCAGTTCGTTATAAAGGTGGGTTTTAGTACGTGAATAGATGTTTACAATACAGAAAAAGTGGTTCGTTTTACGGAGCTGTTCGTTATACGGAGGTTCGTTGCATGGTTGGATTTTTACCATGTGATCAGAAGGCGGCCAACCAAATATGTACGAATTGTTCGTTGTAGGGAAAAATTCGTTATTTAGAGGTGTGTTATATCGAGAGTGTACTGTACTTCCACAGACCCGGGCAAAACTGAGCCGGCCTCCACCTCAGCGTGGTGCTCGGGTGAACACCCCTCGTGGGTGGCCAACGGGGGCGGTAGCCGGACCAAGGCGGTGATGGTAGTGTATCTCATCTCGGTGGGTGCACGACTGGGCAAGACGTAGACCAGCGGAAGCCAGTCTGTCACTTGCGCAACCCAGGCATGGGAAGCATCTGAGGGCATGCGGCTCCAGCAGTAGCGACCAAAACTGCTACCCTTAAGTGGGGGCAATGCAGAGGCCACGAGGATGAGCAATTGTTCTCGAATCTGTCAGGGCGACCAAACCCTGGGTGTGGGAACCAAAATCTTGGTAGTCTCATCGGAGCAATGGTGCACCAAACTCCTTAATTGGTAGTGCGGGGCTGAAGTTTTGCCAAGGCTTTTGCCAAGGCTTGAGGATGGACTCGCACGGGCTCGGTGGTTTGGGGAACACCCCGCAGCTGGAGGGGTAGCTGACAAGGCAACTGATTGTTAGTAACAGTCGAACCCGCTAAAGGGGCTCGCCTGTGAACACTCTTGGAAACTGGACCCGGCGACTGTGGCGCAGATCAATGCCCGGTACCAAAGTCCGACAACTTGGTAGCACTTGGTGCGGCCCCACAGGAGGTCAGGGAGATGGGTCCCACTTCCCCTGATCCCATCCAGTACCTGCGTCTGCTATCGTAGCGCAGGGCGTTATCAGGCGTATCCTGATCCCTAGTGCCTGGGTGGCAAGGGCGGCTTAATGGCTAAACGCTGGGAAAGTCGCCTAACCCCAACCAATCACTTCTCTGTACTTCCACAGACTTGGAATTTAGTGCAGTGCTGTTATGTGACCGTTTTCGCTTACGTGAAAATTTCGTATAGATTTTTGCCAACCTAGCTAATTAAACTTTTTACTTCAAACAAAATGCAAGTATCGAGGTTGTCATTTTTTCTTAGCCCAGGTTTCAAAATAGCAGCTATTTCAAAATGGTCGCAACCTCGGAACCTTTAAACTTTACTAAATTGGTAACTATTAGACCGATTTTTGTATTCTTTATATCAAATTAAAAGCTTATACCACGGTATTAAGTTGGTATATAACGAATATCACATTTTATAGGTAGGTGTTGCCTGGGACGTCTTTCAACATTACAAATAAACTGGGGCATAAGATCATTATATTTTGTAGAAGATAATTTGTTCCTTATAATATTAGCTTTTAATTGGTCCACAGAAATTGAAAACTCAGTCCCATAGAACCGTAGTTACCTATAAAATCGTTTTATCAACTGAAATAAGATAAATGAAAAACACAGCAGGTTTCGTGTGTTACCTTTTTACAATTATTTATTGTTCATTAACAAATTGCTAGAAGGTTGAATATTGTTCACTTTCTGTTACAAGCATGAAATTTGGTATGGATGCACATGAAGGGTAGCCAGGGGGGGGGGGTATGATAGCAAGTTCCAAAAAACCCCGAGTTGGGGAGGGAGTGTTACCCCCCTTCCAAAAAAAAAACCGGTGTTTTGGTTGCAACACCAACCAAAACAACCACAAGCCATAAACAATTCGCAAGCAAAATGTGAAGCAAAATGTGAAGCAAAAACACTCAGCACACGATAAACATTTTTTACGTAAAAGCAACCCTTGAACCCTACAATTGTATTTAAAGCTAATCACCCTTAATTCGCACACGTGCTCCTTTTTTTTTTAATTGGTTGTTATAGTGATTTTGGTGTTCAAAGTGCTCTTTGTGCATTCTAATAGCCCGAAATGAACATGCTTAGGATTTTCTGAAATTGTTTAACTTAGATAGGGACCGTCCTACGCCCATTTAAAGGTGAAGACTTAATGGCGCAGTGGCAAAATGAACATGCTTAGGATTTTCTGAAGAGAGGTATAGATTCTTTCCATCAATCCTAACCGAAATTGTTTAGTTTAGACACATGTACAAATATGAGCATTACAATAACCGAAATTGAACCGAAATTGAAACTGGCCAATTACAGTAACACCTTTAAACGGATGTACGACGGTACCTATCTAAGCTAAACAATTTCGGTTAAGATTGGTGAAAAAAATCGATTCCCACCTTTCAGAAAATCTTAAGCATGTCCATGTCGAGCTATTAGACGGTTCGCAAGAGCACTTTGAATTTGTAAATCACCTTGCACTTTCGCCACTATGCCATTACCTCTTCCCCTTTAAATAGGCTAGGACGAATCCAATCTACATTGAATAATTTAGGTTAAGATTGTTGGACAGAATACATCCCCACCTTTCAGAAAATCCTAAGCATATTCAGTTCAGGCTATTAGAGTGCTCGCAAGAACAATTTGAACACGAAAATCACTATAACAACCAACTGAAAAACGGAGTGTTCACGCGAATTAAGGGTGATCAACTTTGAATACGATTGTGGGGTTGAAGGATTACTGTTACGTAAAAGATGTATATCTCCTTTCCTGTTCAGAATTGTATGCTGAACGTTTTTACTTCACATTATGCTTTTGAATTGTTGACGTTTAAGGAGTTGCAGCCAATAAACTGTTGTTGGGGGTTTTATACTTACTCTCATATCTTTTTTCCCCCACCTACGCTTCATGTGCATCCATACCAAATGTGCACAATCAAGCCTTCTAGCAATTAGTTAATGAGCAACAGTCATAAAAAAGCAAGACACGAAAACTGCTGTATTTTTCATTTATAATCTCCATTCAACTAAAAAAAAAACCAATTGTATATGTAATTTCAATTTCTTTTAGACCAATTAAAAGCTAATATTCTAAGCAACAAATTATCTTCTAGAAAATATGATTTATATGCTAGTTTACTTGTAATATTGAAATAAGTCTCTGGCAACACCTCCAAAATGTGGTATTCGCTGAATACCAACTTTATACCGTGTTATAAGCTTTAATTTGACATAAAGAACGTAAAAATCGGTCGAATAGGTACCGAGTTATTAAAGTTTAAAAGTTCTGCAGTAGCGGCCATTTTGAAATAGCCGCTATTTTGAAACCGGGACTACCGTAAATCGTGTATTAAAAGCCCAGTTGAACCTAAAGCCCATCCCCTAAAATGCTGTAAAGTCGAAATCATGAAATAGTGGAGTTAAAGCCCACCCCTGCAAAGTTATATGATGTGAACAAAGATAGTACTGCTTGCTATGTTTACTGGCCCCTTCTCCCTCCCTGTAGTAATGGTGGACTCTTCCTTTAGCTCCTAGCACCTGCACAAGGCATCTCTCACCGAAGCCTCCTCCCTTGTTCACAGCAATTAAAAGGATGTAAAAATTGGTCTTCACAGAGAGATTGTTCAAAAGCTTCGAAGTTTCTGTAATAGATGTCCAGAAAGGTTAGAAAATTGATAATGCTTGATTTAAAGCCCACCCCTATGTTTGCCAAATTAACTGCATAAGCACATAGGCGTTTAATCCACGATCTACGGTAAGAAAAAATGCCAACTTCTATTTTTCCATTTTGTATGATGTAATAAGTTTAATTAGCTAGTCAAAAAGATTGACATAACGTAGAATTTACTTTGGTTTAACGGTCGAATTTGTGTGAGATTTAGCCTCAGCACATGTAGTGTTTTATACAATTTTTCCAGTTTCTCAATGAGCCATTTTGTTGTCTGTTCATAGCGGTCGACACTTGTATTGTCGTAGCCCTGATGCTATTGTTACCATGTGCCCTTACCTTGTTGTAATCGTCGGCCAACGCCGCCATGTTTTCCCTCCAGGCCTTCTTCTTCTTCCTGCGATCTAGTCGGGAGGGTCGTGTTTTGATTTACGTCCAACACTCGGCTTGTTTTGGCCAGTGTCGTGAGAATGTTTTCCCTTTTAGTAAAGTAACGTATATCAGGGGACGATTATGGGAACCATATCACGCAAGATTGCCTGGAGGAGATGGAAATCGCTTGAATGGGCAGATAAGTACAACTGTTGTTTCTCCGTAGCAGTTAGGATTGTATTCTGGGCATGACGCCATCTTGAATAGCAAATGGAATGTCGGACTAACATGTATCAAACAACCCTTTACCTAGATTGGATTAACTGGAACTTGGACTGTTGTCTACATCCGTGGTGGTCTTAAGTCAATTAAACCCCGTCAATAGTGACCGTCAAAAAGAGTTGGGTTGTGTGTGTTTTTTTCCGTACAGATTGCACGATCACGACCAAAACTATCAACGCTTGCATCATGGCCTCTGTTAGGAACTATGACAGTTGTTAGAGAGGGAGCCACCTAGCCTAATTACGCCTTTCGTTGTGAATTGTGATCGTGTCACTTTTACGAGTTAACATGACGCTTGTATTTAAGTTATCTAGGTTAGGACAACATGACCGGCCCTTAATTACATCAGTTCCGTTGTTTGGCGTGGCTGTACGACTCTCCCCTTAACGTAGACATAGGGGGAAAAGTACTGCATTGCATCGAGCAATAAATTATGTGTTTAATCGCGTAGCGACGCAAGTTTCCGTTTGATAGGACAGTCGCAGAGAGTTCCGGTTATCACTAAATTTACTTTGGTTTACCAGAAATTACTATCACTAACAGTCCACGCAATACCGAAAGTTCCATGTAAATAATACTTTACAGACGAGTTATAGGTAGCTGATATCTGCCACCTTCTTCAGGCCAAGCCCTCGGAAAATAGCACAAACGTTCACAAATTTGAATTCGGCGTACAGTCACAGTGGGACTGGCTCACGCTCTTGCTCGGCACTGTGTTGATGGTGCTGCCCTCTTCCTGTTGTGTAGTAGGGATAGGTCTTCACTGTCCTTGTCTAGTACACCAACTTGAAGCACAGTGGAGACCTTTCCTTACTACACCACAGAAAGAGGGCAGCATCGTCAACACAGTGAGCTGCTCAACCAAGAGCTTGAGCCAGTCCCACTGAGATCATATTCCAAATTCAAATTTGTGAAGTTTGTAAGTTGCTTGCAAGTTTTCGAGACTTAGCATGAAGAAGGTGGCAGATATCAGCCACCAAAAATTTGCCTTAAATTATCATTATATAGCTAGGCTGGCAAAAATCTATACGAAATTTACATGATATTACAGAACGCTCTACACTATTACAGATTTCAGTTTAGAAAGAGCAAGGCTTTTGTTTGGTATTCAAATCATTCTGAATTTTAATTACCTCATTGCTGCCTCTTTCTCTTTTAAAGCTTGTTCCATGTTGAATACTTTCTGTCTCATACTATTTACAACCTGCAAGCAACAAAAGATAAAATGAAAACAACGTCCCATATTTTGTTGTCAGTAAGTCACAAAACACCACAACAAACTGAGGCGCTACATACAGCTGATGTAGAAGATTTCTTATCAGCGATGGTCCTGCGTAATTCTTCATTCTGAAATAAAAAAAATTCACTGCTTAATGTGCAAAATTGAACCAGATTTAAAAAAAAAAACTGTTTTACCGCATGGAGTAAGAACGCGTCAAGTATTAGACTCCCCAATTGCTCACTATGTACGGTGGATAGTTTTAGTGTAATTAAAAGCAACAATCACTACTGTAATAAGTAAGTAACAAACACTGTGTGTCAGCAAGGCGTCAACAATTAGTCAAGAATAAACTCAAAAAATCTTTATCATTCACATAAGCCCTACTACCATTATTGCTATATTAATAGTCAGGGCATTTTTTTTTAAATCAAATCTTTTCGACCTGAGTAGTTAATTTACTACAGTTGAAAAGCTCCGGTTTGAAAAATGTTAATGAGGAACAGTACTTTCGGGACAATGACCAATCAGAAACCATCAAAAACAGTAAGTCACATGTCCAGTCAATACCAATCAGAAACAAGTACGAATCTAAAACAAGCTTAGCATGGTAAGATGGCTGCTGCATTAATTTTCTATCTCCACAAAAGTAGGGGTAACCTGGACGGCACTCGAACTGGCAACTTGAAGGAGGCCTTTAACGTGAGGCACACGCCTCTACTAACTCCTAGAGTCGGCTTGTTAAGGGAACCTACTATTGTTGTCGTTTCTCCATTGTTGGCCATCTCATGCATACTTTGGACTCTGTTTTTAGTACTCAAACCTATGCTTGTGTTTTTGGCTAGTATACTCGGGCTCAGCACTTTAAAGGTTAAAACTTGGCACATTGCTATTTTTTTTTACTTGAATAGTTTCAATGTCTTATTTTTTCGAATAAAGATACACGTGGTGAATTTTATTGTTACAATATCTATTGTTTGAATTACGTATAATCAATTTACAATAAATTTTTACAACTATGACGGCTGCAGACTAGCGTACTCAAAACTCTAGCTTTTAGTATGGCGTATAACAGTATTATTTGTGAACCCTTCCTGACGTTACGAAAATCGGAACCTCAGCGTTGTGGAGTTTTTAGCTGTTTGCAATTAATTTTTATTAACCGAGAGCGGATTGATTGTCGGATTGACCGTTTCTACTTTGATGTTGTGTTATTTTGCTTTGTGTGTGCGAAACAATAACGAAACAGCAACAATAACAACAATGAACTAGCGCTTAACTAGCGCTGGTTGTGCATCGTGGGTTTTCCAAATGAAAGGCTTGCAATTCACCAAGTTTTAAAGTTATGTTGTATGTCTGATGAATGGAAACTCGGATCGTTTTTGATATCCAGACATTCAATGGCTGAAACTTGACAGGTTTTTTGCTTACAGTTTATAGTTTTTGGTTTGGTGATTTTTTTTGTTACTTATGATGTTCTGGATTCTTTACATTTTTGGTGGTAACCTTGCTGAAGCTTTACTTCTGAACTTTATAACATTTTCGGTGTTGACTTTTGCGTAGATATCAGTTGTTTTGTAACTGGTCAATTTTATGATTTTGTTGTTTTGGATTTTGTAAGTTGAATACTTTCTTTTAAAGCAAACTAGAAATAACTAATTACTCGCAGAAACGAGCTAATTCTACAGAAATTGCACATTTCAGATAAAATGGTAAAAACATTTAACTACACCAATTAGGTTTCACGTGGACTAAACAGTGCAGTAACACTGCAGTATACAAAACCTGACAGGAAAGTTTATTTGTGTTCCTTCGCTGTTCTAACTTCGGATCAGTTCGACCTTACATTAAGCATCAAACGAGTTGGTTTTTGTTTTCTACGTGTTTGTGGATGCGTCTGACGGATTTTGTTAATTTCCAATAACAATGCAACTTATATTTAATATGGAGGAGTTCTTTACGTTTTTGGCTGCCAGGTTTTGTTGAAGCTTTACACTTGGTTATTTTCGGCAATGATTCTTGTTTAGGTATCTATTATTGTGGTAAGTGGTTTTATGATTGTTGGTTATTTATTTTTTTTATTTTCTAGTCGAATAATTTTGTTTAATGCAAACTAAAAATAAATAATTACTCGCAAAAAGGAGCCACGTATTAATTCTACACATTTCATATAAATAATACTCATGTTGCATTTGTTAACTGTTTGTTTATGAGCAAAGCGAATTTTCCTTAGCAACCAGCGCTTAACACGCACCTGCAAAAACATGAGATACGCAACCCACACAATGCTTTTAACAAGACCAAACAATATTTGTAGGGTTACGAACAATACTTTAACAATCCATAGTCTCCCAATGTGCCAGTTAGCTCACTAACCCAAGGACCCTCCATTCCTAAACCACCAAAGGTATGTAGAATTATTGTCACAGCAACAGCAACTTTCATTTCATGAGGTCTTCTGAGTTGTTCACAATTGGCTTCTTAAAGTCTATGGAAATTAACATGAATTCCGGGTCACTAGTAGCTAACTAGCTAGCTAGCCAGCCAGTCAGTAACAGAAAATCAATGATCTTTGGTAGCAATTTTTTCCTGGAAATAGTCGCTCGACGAACCAAAACCGTTTCCCTACATTATAGAGACGTAATGCTCGATTGTCCAACAGATTTGCAGCTGTTTTTGTCGCATGCAAATATTTTATCCAGCTGCTCGTCATAGTCTATAAAACCCTTTGCTATGGATAAAGACACATGCTTACGCTTGCCGCCTTCATGCAACAGCAACAATGAAACATCAACAACTTGGCGGCGACACGCTAACGCTCTGTCTTAATAGTTTTAAACCAAACTAAGCTACGTTGTAAATTTCGAGGCCGACAGGCAGCTAGAATCAATAGAATGGCATATTTATTTCATAGATGCAGGCTTTCAGAGCTGAAATTAATTGTTTCAAAGTGGACAGCAACAATCACTGCATGCGAGCATAGCAACAATCACTGCTTGTGAACGCGTGTTCACAACTCTCCAAATGAAAAAAAAATATTTCCAGCAACAAGGCATAGACTGAATTGTGATGGTGTAAATTACTGCATGCCATAAAAAAGGTACACGGATCACAAACAAAAATGCCAAGTGTGCCGTAAAAAAAGGGTTATATGATTGGAGTTTCACTTTACTTGTTAAAATGTACACGAATAAAAATAGATGATTTTTAATTGAAATAAGGAAATGTACAAATCAGAAAATTGCATCTGTTTAACTGCTGTTGTGCTTTACGAATCATATAATTATATAAAAACGTAAAGCACAACAGCAGAACTTAAACAGATGCAATTATCTGAATTGTACGTTTGCTTATTTCAATTAAAAATCATCAATTTTTATCTATGAACATTTTAACAAGTGAAACTTCAATCATGTAACCCTTTTTTTACAGCACATTTGATGTTTTTGTTTGTAATAAATAGTATGTCTGAAGCTCCTAATAGCAGTTTCTTCAAACATAAATTAATTATTACCATTCATACCCCTATTTGATAGGAAATAATCGGGAATAATAATATTCTGTAATCCAATCTTCTTTACACCTTTCCCGACCTTCTTCCACTTATCACCGAATGACAAAGCATACAGTTTTGACATCAGTCCTACAAAAGTGTCAATAACCACACCAGGACATTCATCTTTCATAACACCAGGCTTCCTTTTATTACAATCGTTATACAAAAACTGATCAACTGAGTTGGTGCTAGTGTCATAAAAACTAGTGTCATTGAACATGTCAGAGTACACATCAGGTGTGAAAACCTGATAAATGAAGGAATCAGTGTCAGAAGTTAATAGGTGAATGTTTGTACCATACTTACGCTTCATATGATCATAATGGTCTATGTAACATACATCATTTTTAGCCTGAACATGACTAAGTCTGGAGTAAGAATATCAAAATATTCGACAGACGGTTGTTTCATGATCTTAAGAAAATGTGATTCATTCGTTGCTAGCTCGATTTCACTTGTTTCCGTAAGTTTTCTACTATCTTTCCAAAAATAATATCTAAAATCATTAAAAACGTATAATGTGCCTGTGGGTATGCATGTACCCCTACTCCTATTGAACCAAGGCACCTAGAAAGATGGGAGTACAACCAAATGAAAGATAATTAAATAGTTCGTCCGTTAGGCCTATTTTTGTCGATGTAACTTGATTTTATGACCCTCAAATATGCAATACAACCTAAAAAAATAACATCAAAGTTTTTTTTTGCCATCATGACGTTTATTCATGATGTCATAGTTTGTTCATCCAAAGATTATTATGTCTGAACCAACTTTGACCTTCAAAAGTAAACTTTGCCTGATAAAACTACGACGTCAAGAAGTAACAGAAACAAGACGTATATGGATCTTAAACTCAGTAGGAAATCAAAATCCGCTTTGTTTTCGGGTCAGCCATTTTTGACACGTGTTATGAACTTGGAGATTGTGGTTCAGTGCAAATGTAGAAATGAACTTGCTTGCCCCAAAAAAAACTTGTAAAGGGCGACATATTTTGCACCATACTACATATAAAGCTTAAAATTGGTTCTGCTTCAAGTGACTGATGCACATAAAAAGGCAGACCTGTAGGTTTTAAAGGTTATCAAACACTCCATTTTTGATCCACGGAAGTGCGTGGATTGAGCGAGTCAAGTTAACAACTTCCAAGTACACTAAACCTTTTCGATGAGTTTCTCGCTTCTGTCGCGATCTTTCATTTGTTCTCACCTTCGTAGGGGCTTACTTCTGGAGGAGTAGATGAACAAACGTTCAAACAAACAAACTAATTGTACGTTTTGAATAATGTAGATGAAATGCAGGCATATTGAGGTATGTGATGGACGAACTGTGAGCAATAATTGAAATTAGTTTGCGTCAAAATAAACATTACATTGATTTTGTGATACTCTTGGAATCAAAGAAATTACACGAAGCATGGATCGACGGCAATGAAGTGAGCGAAGTAAACGATATGACCAGGTATTCATACTTTTGTAGGTAGTCTGTTGAACATCGGTGGTGGCATCAACATGTTTGGATGTGTTATAATCGAAGTAAGGTTTCAACCAAGAGTAGGGTAAAATAAGATATTAAGTAAGCTATATACCCCATTTTCACTCACCTGATAAAAGTGGGGGTAATGGTGCACTTCCGCTCACCTGCTGAAAAGTGGGGGTAATGGCGTCCTCCATTTTTTATCAATCTGGAGGAGGGTGCTTTTTCCTGGCTTTCGTCGATCTGGAGGAGGGTTGCTACGATACCACTTCCAGTCAAAATGGGGATCCCCGCACCTGATAAAAGTGGGGGTAATGATGCACTTCCGCTCACCTGATGAAAAGTGGGGTTCATTTTTCATCAATCTGGAGAAGGGTGCTTTTTACTACCTTTTTTCCGGCTTTCGTCGATCTGGAGGAGGGTGTGATTTGCTACATCCTACGATACCACTTCCGGTCAAAATGGGGATCCACTTTCATTCACCTGATGAAAAGTGACAGGTTCCGGTTTTCGTCGAACTGGAGGAGGTTGTCTTTTAAAACCTTTTTTTTATCGTATTTGTCAAGATGGCGGACGATGGAAAAAGTAGGGTATAATACGGTATTGAGTCAGCTACATACATCCCATTTTAGGTTAGGTTAGGTTATTTTAGGTTAGGTTAGGTTATTCTAGGTTAGGTTAGGTTATTCTAGGTTAGGTTAGGTTAGGATCGTATTCGTCAAGATGGCGGATGTTGAAAAAGTGCCTTTTACTACCATTCATACGTTTTCGTCGAGCTGGGCCTCCCATTACGTCACTTCCGGTCACGGGATCAAAGTGGGGGTAATGACGTTCACATGATCAAAGTGGGGATTCCGACGATCTGGAAGAGGGTGCCTTTTACAACCTTTTTTCGTTTTCGTCGATTTGGTGGGAAAATACCTTTTGCTGCCTTTTATTTTATCCCTTCATCTATCTGGAGCAGGGCGGAAAGTGCTTTTTGCTACCTCATATGACGCATTTTATAAGATGAAAAAGGGGAATTAAAAAGAGAAATGGACTCCTGTTCTTTTATCCTCTCTGGTAAAGACTCTGACTTGAGATTTAGTCTAAATACTCCGATTCATTTGGACCCTTAAAAAAGCTACGAATTGGCGCTTACTTATTTAGACACGTATAACAGCATATACAACATCGATTCAAAAAATAACGAAATTAAATACACCGTAGATGCTGGTATAACTTGGCAGAAAGTGATAGTCACTCCCGGAATAAATTTCTTAAAAACTCGATAGATCAAAATGGTCATGACAGGGATGCCATTTCGATTCTTCCTAACGTAAACACTTTAAGAATGAATTTGATAATTAACCATTCAAAATACGGAAAAGCCTTTACGGGTAAAAAGAGCTTGGCTCGAGTCTTGGGGTTTCATTTAGGAACTTACTTGGGGAGTCGAGAAAGTCAAAATACCGTCGAAATAATAAATATAAACACAATTTCTGTACACGTTGACATTATTGGAAATTCTTACGTAAATGGTGACACTCAACCCACTTTATATTCGTTTCATCCAAATTCACCTACAGGTTTCAAAATCATCGAGTCTCCGCATAATTTAATCTGTTTAACCATGTAATGGTGGAAGCTCCGAAGCCCCTCTTTTTTTTTATCGCTGAAAAACAAAACCGAACTGTAAATTTAATTATAGACCCTTTCATCTACGTTTCACCATCCAGAAGTCACTGCCGACAACGTAACTTCGTTTGTGCAACTGTATAAACATTATATTTTTTTTCTTGGGCAAAAGCCACAGATTAGTGTGTGCTAGGGGTACTGCACTACCATATTACATGTATTGAAACATTTAAACCTTTTGCTTGCTGATTTTTTTTGCCTTGTTGTAGTAGTGGCCATGTTGCAGCGATTTTGTTATGAAAACATCAAACATCTTTTAGCTTAACTGCTTCAGCTTATGAGGGATAATTATTTTTAACTTGCAAACCAACTAGCTTATATTTAAACTATTTTATATAAACGGCATTTAATTCTACGATCTACCTTCTGGCAAACGCAATTTTTGTAAATATGTTTTTTTTTATTACTAATAATTCACGTCGATTTATTGGCATCTCAGCAACGATCCCTGACCAACGGCAATTCAATCTACAGTATCCTTCTTTTAAATAGATTCAGTTGTACATGACCGACAGTTAGAGAAAAATCCGTTGACATTCGAAAGCCTTTCTATTGTTCCAGTCTTAAAAGCAGCGCTGGCGTCATCGTCAGTTGCCGCTCATGCGTTCAAACACTGCTCTACCATACCGAACGGCCCTTCGCCAATCAGGTTGCAGTATTCTTAAGAAAATGTTCCCTTAGCCATTCACAGCAGCTTCTTACTCTTGATCGTCCAGGCCGAGCGAAACTTCCGGTGAACTGTCAATCACGTTGCCTAGCGGCAGACCCAACCTTCTGCCGACCAGATGTGACCACATGTGCACCATCGTCATCTGACGTCACAACACTCGCAATACTAAAATCGCATTCCCTGGGGTCCGCGCTTCATGAGTGGGGGTGCCTAGCAGGATCCGATCTACTCCTATATAACCAAACATGCTACGTTAGTCGACAGCCACGCTCAAAGACGAATTGCCGCCCGTCGCTACTCCCGTTGAGGGGATCGGGATGTCTCTCCACTGTTGCTATGCCGGGCAGAACAGAAGGTAGTAGTTTATGGACTTAAACTAGTCTAACGTTTGAAAATTTAATTTTTTGGAAATGATATTCAAAATTTTATAGTTTAAACTTTAAATCCGACTAGGCAATTTTTCGTGATATGTAGAGAGTTAGGCCATCGGCATTCTTGACCAACCCTCTCTGCATACTTAAGTGTTTGGGGACCACTTCCTAAAAAACCCGACTTTAATATTAGCCACAGCGCTATTATTATTTTTTTCTTTTATTTTAACTAAATGGGTTAATCTAAAACTTCACCAAAATCACGTAAGGTATTACTGAAGCAGTTAGGCCTTCTAGATAGAACTCTGATACTTACAGGTGATAGGGTGCATTGATTGCTACAAAAACTAAAGCTACTTGTTTTTCTAGTAACGTTCATGGATTTGAACAAACAGTAAACGTTCATGGATTTGAACTAAACAAAACTTTGACTTGTCAAAATTAGTATGTAAACAAAACTTGTTTGCAAACCGCCCATGTTTTAATGTAAACACTTGAAGTTTATTTTAATTTGCCTTGCTTTATTTTGAAGTTCACTGAACTTAATTTTTTGTAACTAGTTGAAGCCAATGTAACCGTTAATACTTTTGCATTCTATGTTTTATTAAAAACTACCAAGAGTTTTTTTTAAACGACTTCGACTTCGTTTGATTAATAGCTAGTTTTAAGGTTAGTCAATTTAACTGCCCTTTAAAACCAGGAACGCTATTAAATCCCACCTGGTGGCAGCCATGATAGATGAGATTATTGTAGTGATATTTTAGATGCCTAGGCATAAGAGTTCCCTACCCCCAACACCGGGACCGCAGAGAGCATGCTAATTTTCCGTAAAAGTAAAAACAGCCACTTCCACTACTTTAATAACGCCGGATGTGTACACCAGATGGCGGTGCTAGACTGACAGCACCTTGAACAGGCAGTTAGCGCCGCTACAACCATTACTATTAACTTAATCAGAAGTATAGGAGTGTGGCTTACATCTCAGACCAACGAGCCGTTGAATCTGAATGGCAAGACCCTCACGGTACAACTTCATTTAAAATCTAAAAATAAAAAAAAGGACAAGATGCTCGTGTTTGGAAAAAAAAAGGAAAAGGATTCTTTCGTAATAATACAAATTTTCATAATAATAGAAAACAGTTTAAAACCTAAAAACAAAGTTTTCATTAAATTTATTACAACGGCTAGAAAATGAGCGTTGTAGAAGACTATTTAAAAATCAACGAACCTTTATTGTACGACTCGTCGATCGAATCTTACACCTATCACGAATATAATCCCATTGTCAGTACGAATCTCAACAATGTAAATTCTGAAATTCGAATACACGTGGAAAACCAAGATTTATTTCTAAACGTTGCGAACAGTTACCTCTTCATTAAAGGCAGGTTGCTGAAGCACGATGACTCGGCTTACGGCGATGTTGATGCAGCAACATTGATTAATAATGCTCCCATGTTCCTGTTTTCTAATATCAAATACCATCTAGGTGATAAACAAGTAGACGAGTTAAATTATCCAGGGTTCGGTACCCTAATGAAAGGGCTGCTCTCTTACGGATCGTCGGAACAGCCGGCATTGCTCGGTCAGTGCTGGGCATTGGATAGTGCAGATTCTGTCGCTGCTGATCTAACCGACAACTTGGGTTTCAAACAGCGGCACGCGTCCATCATCGTTGAAACAACTCCCAAAGGAAGTTTTACATTCGCCATTCCCTTGAAACACATCATGGGATTTTTCGAAAATTACGACAAGCTAATTTATGGAACTAAACACGTGCTCACTTGCATGAGGACCAGCGATACAAATGCCATCTTCAAAGCTGCTGCCGTGGCCAATGGTAAAGTTATTCTCAGTAGTATTTCTTGGCTCATCCCCCACGTTACCGCATCGGACGATCAAAAACTTAAACTTTACAATCTCATAGACAATGGAACTACGGTGGATTTAGGATTTAGACACTGGCATTACGATAGCTGCGAGCTCCCTGAAAATACCAACTTCACCTGGCGCGTGCTGACTACTTCCGCGGTTGAAAAACCTAGGTGGATAGTTCTATCTTTTCAAACAAACAGACAAGACGCTTTAGGTAGAAATCCAGCCGTGTTCGACCACTGTAGTTTGCAAGACGCTCACATGATATCCAGATATCATTCCGAAAGATATCCATTTCTCGATCTGAGTAGTAATTTTGCCACTGGAGAGTACGTCGGCTTGTACAGAATCGCGTAGCAATTTAGGCAGCTGTGTTACGACACCAACGATTTGAGTTTCGACCTGCTTCAGTTCAAGAAAGCCTATCCACTCGTGGTGTTGGATTGCTCCAAACAGTCCGAGAGGCTTCAATCCGGAATTGTGGATGTACAAGTCAAACTGAAGTTCAGAGCAGCGGTGCCAGCTAACACTGTCTGTCACGCTCTGCTCATTGGCGACAGGAAATGAATCTAAAGTTGGATAGAGGCTAAGTCGAAGTTGTTTATTAATAAAAAAGATATGGCGCTCAAAACTAGACCGCGAAAAAAGAAAGGTGGCAATTTTGGCCAGAATTGGTGGGTTGGCGGGTGGGAACCTGAGGGTGGTGTCTGCTGTAAAAAAAGCACAAAACGACGCACAAATTCTAGCTGAACTCGTGCGACATCATAAGCAAGTGGAACGTTCCGGCAAGAAGAAAAAAAACGAAGCAAAAAAAAATTGCCCCGTGGCAAAGGTCTTTACTTAAGACCACCCAGGGTTTAATCAACTTTGATAAACTGTTAACTAACCATGATTTAAACCGATTGGCTAGAGTAATGAAAATTCCGAAATTTGGAGGTACTTTTAGTAAAGACACGCTTCCTTTAAAACTTAAGCCTAGTGGTGAAAACGGAATCGTAAACTTGGAAGATTTTCACGATGGAGACGGAAGTCACTGGGTAGCCTATTCTACCATTTCTGGCAAACCCTACTGTTTTGAAAGCTTCGGCAACATGGGTCCTCCCCGGTCCGTGATTGACTACTTGGGGTCGGGAATTAAATACAATTACGAACGCGTGCAAAACTTTGACCAGATTTGATGCAGGCACTTTTGTTTATTTTTCCTTAGCGCCTTCTCTAAGACTCGTAATTACGAAGCCATTTAGATAAAATGAAATCTATCTAACAGTGAAGTGCAAATCCGACTGGAAATAAACGTCTTCCGTATCAAAATCTTCGACCGTGTGTACCGCGATGGCCGAATCTTTTTCTATTTCGTAAGGAATGTCAAAAACGCTAGTCGTCGAATGCGCTTCCCTCGTTTTAGTAATAAGAAAAGTTTTCGTTCCCACTATACATTTAACAACGACTTCTACAGGCGGATCGTTGCAGTATAAAATTGCTTTACGAATTAAACCAGAACTTGTACTTATGTAGTTCGCAATAGATCCAGAATTAACGAACCAGTCGACTTCTTTATGCAAAGGGCTTTTCATGCAGAAACTGATTATCATGAAACAATTTTCGTGCACAAAGTCCTTCATAGCCGCGTCACTAGGTAAAATCGGCTCGCTTAGATTTCTAATCGGTTTGTTCGCGGCATCGAAGTATTTATTCTGATCGTCTTGTGTCAAGCAATTGCTGTCAATGAATACCTTTGTAGCGGCATCACTCGGTAAAGTAGGTTCGCTTAGATTTCTTATCGGTTTGTTAGTTGCGTTGAAGTATACTTTTTGCTCATCCTGTAATAGGCAAATCCTGTCAACGTAGACTTTTGTCGCCGCATCTGCAGCGTGCCGGGGAAAAGCCATGTCCTTAATTTGCTTCTTCTTCGCGTAGAAATTTCCGTCAGACCCGTCTATGTACAACGTGTTTTTTTCGATGCCGGAAGCTAACTCATCGGAGAAGTCGATTTTAAGTTTCTGAACGTCCGTTGTCAGAGTACCAATCTGAGAAAAATTGACGGCATCTTCGGGTTCGACAGCAGCTCCTACTTTAGTTAAAAGCCTGCTTTGCATATCGTAGTTGTTTTCGGGGGTTAAAACATATCCGAGTCCTGGCTCACCTCTCGGACTGACTCCGATTGAATCATCCTCTCTTGCTCTTTTTAACGGTTGTCCAAATTTGTTGACCGACATCCTTTTTTTAAACGTTCAAAAATATTTTATATATATAACAAAAGGAATAACTGTGAAAGAAAATGTCTCAACCATCCTGGCAAATGAATCTTTCCAATCTCTTGCAAAAAAACTTGCTGAAAGTTAAAATCGAGAATGGTACAAAGATTAAAAACGGCGTAAAGTTTTCCTTGTCTCCTTTCGTGCAATTTAAGGATTTAAAGGGTTCAGGGACTCCCATTTCGGACGAAAAATCAAAATATAAAGGGTGGATTTCACCTAGCGACCCGGAAACTCAAAAACTGTTGAAAAATCTTAAACGGTACATCTGTACGAAACTAGATATCGATTTTGACGATCAAAAATCCGTGTCTTTGACTACGTTCAATTATCCCAATTCTATGCATTTGGCTTCTTTCTGTTACTCCTCTTGCGAAAAGGCGAACGAGGGTAACGGAGACAAACCACTCTGTCTTAGAACTTGGGTGTATGAGAATATTCACAAAACTAAAGGGAAACTTAACAAAAATTTTATTGACAAACTGTGGTTTAACTTGCCGTCTTTCAACGCTTTGAATCTAACGGAAGTCACCGGGAAAATTACGGCTGTGTACGTTACTGATGAGACTCCCAGCAACGTAAAATTATGGTGCAACATAGATTTTGGAGTAGCTCATTCCGATACTTCCGACAAATTTACTGACGAAGACTTTATGGGTTTGGTATCTCCGTAAAAAAATGCATAAATAAAAAAAAACGTGATGGAAATTAAAAACTACGACTTTTTCGTACCTAAGAAAGAACCTAAAAATCATCCCTTCCTACCAATATTAGATTCTAATTATAGGCCCCGTGAATTGTGGAAAAACTAACTTGCTGTTTAATTTCATCTGTAACGAAAGATGGCTTGACTATGATCGATTATATATTTACAGTAAAACTTTATGTCAACCAAAGTACAAAGCTTTGTAGTCTAAATTTACCAACATTGAGGAAAAAATTGGACAGAACGTAGCATTTTTTCACGATTCTCAAATTGATTTAATTCCGCCCGAAGAACTAGACCCAAAATTTCGAAACCCGATTCTTTTTGATGATTGCCTTTTGGACAAACAAAAAAAACATCGAACGTTACTTCGCTCAAGGACGTCATTCAAACGCCGATGTTTTTTATTGCTGTCAATCGTACACGAGAATTCCTAAACAAGTGGTCAGAGACAACGCAAATTTATTAATTCTTTTCCCCGTGGATGAGTTAAAATTGAAACACGTTTACGAAATCACGTTGACCCCGAAATGGAAATTTCGGACTTTAAAACATTGTGTAGAACGTGTTGGAAAAAGCCTTACGGGTTTTTATCAATTAACAAAACGTTAAACGAGGGGAGATTTATACACATTTAAACACATTTATACCCCCCCCCCTCGGAGCTTACCCACATGCCCACTCTCCGGTCCCTCGATAGTTTGTTACCCGACCAAATTGTCGGACCAACGGCAGCGTATTTCTTGACAAAATTTTTTGAAAATCCCAAGGAAACTGATTCGGTATCCGGACTTCGATACGAAACGAAAAAAGGCGAGCTGACCATGGGGAATAAAGTAGTTAAAATATTTGAAAATGATATAGTGGTCGGGGGAAAGCAGTATACGGGGAGACGCGGGCTTTGGAGTTTGATAGTTTTTAGAGAGCTGAAAGAATCCTCCTACTCACCACAAGTTAAAGCAGCTTACGCGGACATGTTACAAAATGCCGACGTCATTTTATTCATCAATGATTCAAAAACTCGTAGACCCAAATCTAATCGTAGCACCAAGTACGTAACGATGGTTCGTCAGATTTGGGAGGATATGAAAAAAAAATCTAAGAAAAAGGGTGGTGTCATGGTTAAAAGGCGGGTACCAGAGTAGATTATAAATATTACGATGATCCTAACTACTTGATAAAGAGACTCAGGATTTTGTACGAGTCTGCATCGGCCAGTCACGACGGACATAGAAACGAGATGGTCGAAATTTATCGGAAATACAGCAAAGACAAATCATAACTGCGCGGAAGAAAAGGGTGGCTTATCAAAATTTAGGTTTAGACTAAAAAAAATACGTATAAAACAAAAAGAACCAAAAAAATATAGAGATGAGGTACTGCGTCAAATGTAGGCGTCTCACAGCTAATGGTCCCGAGCCGTCCGTTATTATAACCGCAAAAAATAACAGACAAATAGAAGTTGTATTTTGCGAGGTATGTGGAACGAAAAGAGCTTCCTTTATCAAATCTGGGTAAGGAATCGTAAATAAAATCATAGATACGTTACCGCTCGAACTCCATTTGCCAGGCTACCAATACTGCGGTCCGGGAACCAAACTGGAAAAACGATTGGCTCGAGGAGATCCTGGGATTAATCAACTAGACGAAGCGTGCAAAGAATACGATATAGCTTACTCCAAGAGCTCGGATTTAAAAGATCGGTACGTCGCCGATGAAGTTCTCGCTTCCAAAGCTCAAAGAGTGAGAGACGATCCTTCTCTGACGTGGCGGGAGAAACTAGCCGCTTCGATCGTTAAGAAGATTATGAAAACGAAACTAAGATTCGGAATAGGAAATAAAAAAAATGGACCAACTCGTAAAAGAACTTCACAAGCCAGCGCGAAAAAATTTTCAGAGACGGAAAGTGATTGTACTGGGCCAGAACGATCTATGGCAGGCTGACTTGGTGGAAATGATACCTTACGCTAAACTTAAAAAAGGGTTTAACTACCTATTAACCTGTATTAACGTCATGTCCAAGTTTGCTTGGGCTATTCCCCTTAAATCTAAATCTAAATTCGGTATAGACGTTACAGAAGCTTTCAAGAAAATACTAGTGGGAGCGACGCCTCCCAAAAATTTACAAGTTGATTTAGGTAGCGAGTTCTACAATAAAAACTTCAAAGTACTCCTTAAGCGTCACAACATCAACATGTACTCTACGCATTCGGAGATGAAGGCGAGCGTGGTAGAACGATTCAACAGAACCCAGAAAACTCGGATGTGGAAAACATTCACCGGGCGTGGAAGTTATAAATGGGTAGATATTATCGAAGAGTTACTTTCCCAGTATAACGACACCGTCCATTCTACTATGAAGTTGAAACCGAGGGAAGTAACCAGGCGGCACGAACCGTTGCTAAGACGACCAAAACCTAAAGGACCGTCTACAAAACCAATGTTTGTCGTAGGAGATACAATCAGAATTTCTTAAGTCAAAAAAATTTTCGATAAAGGGTATCTCCAAAATTTTACCAACGAAGTTTTCACGATTTGCAAAGTGCAAAAAACTGATCCGGTAACTTATCTTTTAAAAGACGAATCGGGCGAACGCATTCTCGGGAGCTTCTACGAGCTGGAAATTCAAAAAACGTTCGTTCCGGACTTGTTTTTAGTAGAAAAAGTACTACGTAAGAAGAAAGGAATGGACGGAAAAATGCTCTACTTTGTCAAGTGGAAGTGGTATGATTCAAAATTTAATAGTTGGACCGATAACATTAGCAACCTTTGACCGTCTAAATAGATCCGTACAATGGGCCTAAAAAAATGTGGAAAAAAATATCCGTACCGATTTGGTACGGCATTTTTTACCGCATTTTTTAGTCCCATTTTATTACATCAATTTTCTTCTTCTTTTACCAGCGGCCATTTTCTCCAGCCTATCTCTTCTCTGCTCGACAGTTTCTGTCGGACATTTCTTGCGAAAAGCAGAGGCCATTTTACACAACCTAGCTTTTCTCTGTTCCGTAGTTTCTGTCGCACATTTCTTACGAAAAGCAGCGGCTGTTTTCTTCTTATTAGCCGCCATTTTTTCTTCTTCGCTTCGTCTCGGTATTTCATGGGTTGATTCCTCCTCGTCTTTCACCAGCAAAGCACGCTCAACAGCTTCTTCATCCTCCATCGGATCGATTACATCGTCTATAACATCGGGCGGTATGCCGGTTTTGTAGTGACCGTGCGCTAACGTATATATTCCATCGTCCAACACGAATCTCTTATCGTCGTAGGGAGATACGGATGATTTTGAAATTTCAACCGTGACGAGCTGATGATCCTTACTTCGAATGCTTCTCCACGTGGCTTTCGATGATGTTTTCGAAAATAGTGCTTTTTTTGTAGTCTTCGTGGCAGGGACTTTTTTGGATAAATTCTTTACTAATCTCTTTAGCCTTTCTAACGCTGTCTTCCCCGACTAAAAACGAGTACATTTTTGCTTTCAAACCTACAAATTCTTTCACCGTGATGCCGGCCGTCTCATCTTTCATTTTTTCCAGGACTTGTTTGTTTTTAACGCTGTATAGAGGATGCGACAGATCGTAATTGCTGGTGTCGAATCTATCTAGCTCACTTTCCATATCCCAGTTTCTACCTCGTAGAACAGACTGTCGGTGTCTGTGAAAAGTATACGTGCGCGGTCGCCGTATTTTGGACGCATTAACTCGTAGTGAAATTCGTACATCGTAAGTTTGAAAAGTTTGAGGATGCAGAAACAGGAGTAAGTCGGTAAGTCGCACGTGACATTACGAAGCTTCAAGTTTACCTGTACTAGATTTTCGTTGAGGATTTTGAAGGAATCCTCGTGTGGTAGAGTGCTGTACTTGATTGATTTGTTTGGATCGGTGGTCAATTTAACGGATAAACGCTCCGATTTGTTTTCCATCATTTTTCCGAATACCGAATTATTTTTCAGTTTGAAGAAGTCTTTTTCGAACGTCGTCGTAGTTAGTTGACACTTCTCGGTGTTAAAGTCTATGTAGGATTTTAGCCAATGGTTCTGACAAAATTTTAGAATTCTGCGGATTGCCTTTCAAAATTAAACCGTGCTTCAAGTAGAATTGTAAATTCCTGTAATGAACTACGTAGTTTTTCTTCGGGAGCAGGATTGTCATCAGTTTGGAAGTAGAAACTATCTTCTAATTTCCTGTCATTTCTTTCATAAAGGGAGACACGAGTTTCGGCATTATTTTAAACTTTTCCGGCGCTAAAGGATAATCGTTGTGATCCTCGTGTAGCTCGGGCGGATAGTCCAAGTCTACTTCTAATATATAGCTGTATTCCGAATTTTTTTCAACCGATGCCAAGCGAAATTCGAGAATTTCTTTCCTCGTCAGCCAGCTAAATCGATCGTAGGGAAGGAATTCCGTCATGGCTAGCCCATATAAGTTGTTGACATCCAAATCTACTAGAAACAGACTAGGTAAATTGTCGTCGTAAGTATCTCTTAGATATTTGTTATTGGCGATCGAGTGCCTTTTCAACACAAAAGTTGTTCCACTTCTGATACCGGAAGTTATAAAGTTATGCTTTCCTCCATGCATAAACAGTTCTAGTTCGGCTTTGGTTTTTTTCAACGCGGCTGCCCAACTAAACCCCGGTGTGGATACGTAGTAGCAAGGATCTATGCCGTCATTGACCGAGCAAGTTTCCCTGAAAGTCTGAAAAATGTCGGCTAGAAGATACACGGCGATCATCTGATATACAAGATGATAATTTTTAAAAGCCTTCTTCTTCAGCAACTTCCAAACTGACGTTGCGTGATCGTACTCCGTGTCGGTGATGCCTTCACTTCGTAGAGAGGAGAAGAACGCCACTTTAGGAGGTAATTCCTGGTCTTCAAACACATCCATAGACCACACGTACTCGTACGGGTAGTGGCCTTTTTGCGTCAATAAATCCAAGATTTCTTCCTTTTTCACTCCTGGAGCGAACCAGTCTACCGAATCGACAGCAGTTTTTAAGATGAGGAAAGATCGATCTTTCTTGTGGTTTTTAGCCAAAGTTTCGAGCGAGGAAGATAGAAAACTATAACTGTCTAAAAACCGCAACCTTACCGAAAGGTCTTTTCCACCGAAGGAAAAGTACCGCGTAATGGTCATACTCATGAAACGCTCGGTGTTTCTAGCAAGAACGTCTACTCCCGAAGGAAAGTTTTCCGTCGCAGAAATCGGTAGATGCATATCGTAACCTTCCAAGTTATGGAAGACGACCGGGATAGTATTTATTGTCCTAGCCTCCAGATTGCATTTTACGTGAGAAGCACCTCTGAACTTTCCCGTGAAGTGACAGTGATCTCTCACTTTATCGGAGACGATGACTTTGCGGCAGTAGTAGCAAGTATCGGTTTTTGAGAACCGAATTCATCGTCGGCAGTCATCATCAGACGTTTTGGTCGTGCGATAATCGTGGCAAACTTTTGAATTTCGCTATTCATACATTCGTTAAACTTATCCACCGCGTCCTTGCCGAGGTAGAATTTTTGACTCACAATTTCATTTTCTGGACCAACAACGACGTAGCCAAAACTAGTAGCCGAATGCAAACTGACTTTAGTAGACGAACTCGAGGAAGGATCGGTGCTACTAGTTTGCACGGGTCTGAGCATACATTCGAAATCTGCATAAATTACCCAAGGTTGAGGATTGCGTCTATCGTAGTGGAGGAATTTTAACGTGTTAGCGCCGGGTGGTAGGAAAGTGAGTACTTGCGCCCTATTCAATCTCACACATTTACTGGTGTGCTCCATCATGAATTGTTCTTTACCAAAGGCCGCGAAGCAGTTACTGCAGTAAAATTTCCTGTTACTTCCATCACGAAATCGGAGTACCGTATCAATATCGAGGATGGTGCAATAATGAGTATTTCCTTTTTCGTCGGCTATTAGTAACAGGTCAATTACTTCTCCTTCCATGTTTTTGTTCACTCTCACTGGGTGTAACCCTATCGATCCCTTGTAAGAAATTGCGTTAATGGACAAATTGTTGACTTGTTCGAAGGAATCAATTTGCCGTAGATTCACGGGGAACGACAACATGGAATGGTCTACGATATTAAAAAATGGTTCGAAATATTTAACCTCGGTTTCGTAGCACTTCATTTTAGCGGCTAAAACTGAATACAGAAAACACTTTTCGTCAGAATTTTCCACATTCACTATTATTTCGCTTTTCTTGCGTAATGCACTCGGCAAGGGTAAGAAAGAATTAGGGTGAAAAAGATCGATTTTTGCCATTCTTACGGTTATACCCCAAACTTTCAAAAAAAGCCAACCACTACCTTTTTCTTCGAAAGTTTCGACGGACTGTTGTATTTTTTTGCAAGCATCTTCCAAGATTTCCGACACGTCAGATTCGTTGTAAATAGCTGTATAGAGGGACCAGAAATAGGCTCGCACTGTGTTGGAATCCCTGCTAAAATCTGTTTCTAAACACAGTTGAAATTTACAATTGGTCCGTTGATCCAAGCAAGTCGTAATAAAAAATTTGAGCAGACAATACAGTAAATTGAGCGCTAGGGATGAATCGAGATATTCAATTTTGCGGAAATAAATTCGATGCGTATCATCCTGCACCAACTTGCAAGTTACTTCACCTTCAATATCTTTCAACTCGTTTTCGAAGAGTAAACACTATGGTTGAAGATCGGATCGATGGTTGGGAAGATGATGGATCAATTCTTGTCGAGTTGCGTAGACATTTCCACAATACGTACACGTAAACGACGATTTTGAATTCATTTTCTTTTTCTCGAAAGAAAACTTTTCGTTCCTTTTATTATATTAAGAAAACAATTTTTCATATCCCCACAATTCCCTTCCTTCCCTAGGTGAGTCTAAAAAATATGCGGGAAAAATTTGCAAATAAAGGTTTCCCACCCTCCTCCAGATTGACGAAAAAGGTATTAAAAGGCTGTTTCGCACCCTCTTCTAGATTGACATCCCGCATTTTCCTCCAGATCGACGGAAGCCACCAGAACCCCTCGCGTGTCCAGAAGTTACGTCATTAACCCCACTTTGATCCCGTGAGCGGAAGTGACGTAATAGAAGGTCCAGATCGACGAAAACGAATGAATGGTAGTAAAAGGCACTTTTCCACCATCTTGACGAATACGAAAAAACAACCAAAAAAATATTTTAAAAGATGCCTTCCTCCAGTTCGATGAACCCACACTTTTCATCAGGTGAATGGTAGTCATCATTACCCCCATTTTGATCAGGTGACTGGAAGAGGTTATCGTAGCAACCCACCGTCCTCCAGATCGAAGAAAGCCGGAAAAAGGTAGTAAAAATCACCCTCCTACAGACTGATGAAAAATGGACCCCACTTTTCATCAGGTGAGCTGAAGTGCATCATTACCCCCACTTTTATCAGGTGAGGGGATCCCCATTTTGACCGGAAGTGGTATCGTAGCAACCCTCCTCCAGATCGACGAAAGTCAGGAAAAAGCACCCTCCTCCAGATTGATGAAAAATGGAGGACGCCATTACCCCCACTTTTCATCAGGTGAGCAGAAGTGCATCATTATCCCCACTTTTATCAGGTGAGTGATATATAGAGGTGGGATATATAGCTTACTTAATATCGTATTTTACCCTACTACGCTTTCTCAGTAAATTTAATGGCTTTATGAACCTTTACCACAACACCTTGTTGAACATGATACACAAGATTCCAATAGTAGCAAATATATCTTTCTCTCTTCATGAGATGAGGGACCAATTCATGACAAGCTGTGTGGGTATGTGTTGGTCAGAGTCGGATTGGGTAGGAAAGGGCGCCTGTGTCATTTATCTAAATAACTGGGGAGGGGCACCATGCATCTTACAGGAAACTTAAAGTAATGGTGCACCCAACGGTCAAGGGGTTTGGGGAAGCGCTCTAATCTCCACAAGTAGAAGCATAGTCCTAAGGTCGAGGTCAAGAAGCTTTACTTATTTTCATATTCTGTCGTCATTTCTGGCTTCGGAGTGGGTTGGGGAGAGGGAAGTGAGCTTAAGAAATGCATTAAAAACATTAGTAAAAGGAGGAAGAAGAGAGAAGGGAATTATTGCCTGAAAGGAAAGGTTATCAGCGGACAGGAAATCCAAAACCATTCATTTTTCTTGGCGGAGAGGAGGAAAAAATAGACTATACCAAAGGGGCGCCGAAAGTATGGTAGGCTAGGGGTGCCTGTGCCATTGGCACAATGGCACTATGGCCAGTCCGAGCCAGGTGTTGGTCATTCAGTGACTTGTTAAAAGGGGAAAGCATATTTTCGGTGATCGCTATGTTTTCAGGAGCTAGTGGATAGTCAGAATGATTTGATGGATAGTCAAAATGAGTCAGTGGATAGTCAGAGAGATTCAAGATATTCCAAGTCGACCATGAGCATATAGCCAGTTGTATAGTCAGGTGGTAGAGACAACAATGTAGACGTAATTTGGTTCAGCTTAGTAGCTGCTAACCAACGGAGATCAGAATATGGTACAGGCATACATAAACAAAAACCATACAGGTTGGTCTCATCCAAATAGACAATATAGCTTGTCTTAACATTAGTCAAGTAATTGTTTACCTTAGCATGACGTTTTGAAATAAGAGACATACACCCTCTGATTGAACTTTCAAACATAAGGAACATGTAACTGTAATTTCTCAGACGTCGTATATAATGCAGCATCCTACGATAACTGGGAAGGGTCAAGAAATTACATGGATCCAATTCATATTGCAATTAACAGATTTTACGAAAGTTCTCAAAACAGTCAGCTAATAAACAGGTATCAACATAGAAATCGTGATAATCTCCAAGAGACGTACAACCCGTTTCATCCCATGCAGAAAGTGCATGCATGTAATCTTCATCTGTGATATCTTCACCGGTCAATTCAGAATAGAACGCCTCTTTAGGTGGTAGAGTAACATCATTAAACCATTCGAAACTATCTACATATTTGTTTGGATAAATGCCCTTGCATGTTAGGAGATGTGCTGAAGTTGAGAATACTTCATTGACAACAGGGAAGCAG
>JAHWFP010006823.1:32068-42302 GCA_023313725.1 Lithobius niger
AAGTTGAGAATACTTCATTGACAACAGGGAAGCAGTTTATTGTTTCAGTGATCCTGAACCCTAAGACCAGTGAAGCATAACTGCTTATCACAAATGTGGCAATGTGTAGCTGCATCACAATCATCTAGTAACTCATCAGTTATTAACATAGGTTTTAGAAGTTGTTTGAATCCATTTACATACTCCCAAAATAACAACAGATATATCAAAAAGGTCAGTAACACAATTCTCACCTCAATAAAAAAGTTTAGAGTGTACCTTTCCATCATTACCTATCAATTTGTAGGAGTACCCACAAGGAACGCGTAAAAGAGTTTTATGAGTGAATGAATGGGAGGGGTCAGGTTTGCAAGTATGTAGATGAAGCAAAAGAGACTCAAAATCAGCATACATTACAAAAGGGTGTGGAAGTTGCTTATCATATCTCGTAAACTGCATAATAGCATCTGTAGGCATCTCAACATGTTGAGAGTTCATGGTTCTACATAAATGATCGGATAACAATGATTTGATGCAAAAGGAACACATACAATATGGACAGATAGCTCTATTAGAGTTTGAACCAACCAATCTATTGAAATACCGAATCAAACAGTAAAGTTTATTTTCGAAGAGGAGTACCTTTACCTCGGGACAATTAACACGTTTGCTAATAAACATGAGGAATACATTGTTCTCCTCGTAACCATACACGAAGAGAGATAGGTTATCTTGTGATTCAATCCTTCTAATTTCCTCAACTAGAGTTGGGAAGGAAATACCGGTTATTTGTAAATCCCCGACTTACAGGATTATCATTGGCAGGGTGCAAAGTGACAAGAACTGAATATAAAAGACCTTACTGGTTTTACACTGTACATTAACAGCAGCACGTTTAGAGACCAATGACTTTTTAACACAGTCATACCACACCCTCCGGTATGAGGAATATATGTAACATCCTACATATAAGTCAAACCGTTCGATGTTAATGACGACCCAACCAGACCCAAGTTTGTTGAATTCATCCAACTGATATAAGAGTTTTCGATGATGTTCTTGAGTTCACATTTAATGCCTTGGGCAGACATCAAATTTCATGTAGAGCTACATACGTAGTGCGATATTGGTTCTTTTTCACCGTCTATGTGTAATTTTTGTAATGCAGCTGTAAGTAATCGGGTTAAGAGAGTCTTCAGCAATGCTACTATGCAGGCCTGATATCGGATAAATATAGATGAACATGTGTAGTCAGTGCTGGTTCGCTGTATACATATCTACTACGAAAGAAGGCAGATGCAGATGCAAAAGAATGCAGATGCTTCGAATGTAAAGGGTGAAACCTCAGACATTTATTCGTTACAATGCTGTAACATAGCTTCTTAAGTGTGAAACACCAGAGAACAACTAATAAAGCTCACCAGGTGGCGTCTAACATGCCTTCTTAAGGAGATCTTTGTAGGGAACGGTAATCCACAAGTGACACATCTAAGATTTTCACTAATTTTCACTAACACTGGAGTGTTCCCTCGTCCGACCACAGAAATGGGAAATATTTCCTCGATTGTGTGTCTGACCTGGGCTTATCACAATTAGTTGAGGAACCAACAAGAAGGGAAAATATTTTGGATCTCATTCTGGTTGAAAGTGAGCGGACAGTTTTTAACTTTAACATCTTGGATCATCTGGGTAGTAGCGACTACAATATGGTAAGTTTTAAGCTACCATGCATTAAACCTGAACCTGTTAAGCATAATCTAAACGATTCCAAAATGCAACCGATAAATTTTGATCTGTTGAGACAGGAGCTAAATAATACACCCGGCGCTGAGAATCTGCTTGGTCTTACTGAGGTAAACGATATGTATGAGCGTTTTATGCCACTTATCCATGGCTGCATTACAAAATCAAAGAAGCAACAAACTTATAAACCAGGGTCGGAGAAAAAATACATAAACCACACTCCGTTGCAGTTACGAAAACTCAAAAGAAGGAAACTAAATTTGGGGAAGAAATATAAGCTAAATCAAATCAGTGAAAACTTGACAAATTATAATAACTGTAAAAACCAGTATTCAAAATCTGTATGCGAGTTTGAAATTAAAAGTGAACAGAACTTGATTAAAAAGGGAAATCTGACCAGTTTATTTAAATTTATTAAACATAAATCTGGGGTAAATTGGTCGATCCCCCGCTAAAACTTGGGAAAAATTTTGTGACTGACGCAAAAGATAAACCAAAGATATTGGGCAAGGAATTTTCAAAAAATTTACACTGGATAACGATTACTGCAGAAAAAGTTCTTAAATGTTTAAATACCATGAAGTCGAGCTACGCAGTGGGTCCAGATGGTTTTTCTTCCTTTCTCTTTAAAGAAATCAAGTATGATATCTGTACTCCGCTATCACGGATCGGTGATCTGTCTCCGAGGACAGGGAAATTACCTCCTTTATGGAAGACGGGAAAAATTTCTCCAATTTTCAAGAAAGGCAAATCTTCTAATCCGTCAAATTATCGCCCAATAGCCATTACATGGATATCTTGCAAAGTAATCGAAAAAGTAATCAGAGAGGAAATGATTAAACACATAGAAGAAAACAATCTGCTCAGAGATGACCTGTTCGGCTTTGTGAGTGGTAAATCCACTTGCACCCAATTGTTATGTGCATTATATTTCTGGACATCAGCGGTAGAATGTGGAATTCCGGTCGATGTAATATATTTAGATTACGCTAAAGCATTCGATTCAGTTAATCATGTGAAATTAATTTCAAAGCTGCACTATTACGGCTTCAGAAATATCTTATTGGATTGGCTTGCAGATTTCCTAATTGGTAGAACACACTGGGTGGAATTGGAAGGGGAAAAATCAGAAAAAAAATTCTATCCCGAGCGGAGTGCCGCAGGGGTCGGTCCTAGGACCCTTACTTTTCATTGAAAGTGGATGAATAAATGATTTACAATCATCAAACAAAAATATCGTGTTAAAAAAATTTGCGGACGATATTAAACAATTCAGCGCGGTAGTTGATGTTGATACTCGTGGAGAATTGCAGGTGTAACGGTTGGCACTCCATACTATTATAGCTGTATGGCCCACTGCTAGATGGCGTGGCCTCTTTCTGTAAACAGTACACTTCAATTAAATGTCTTCACGCTTAACACGTGTCGTCCATGTTCGCTAGTGTACAACTACAAGCAATGTTACATGGTGTCAGGACGGGATTGAATCCACAAATTCGTTGGAAAGCTTGCTAGAAATGCCAACATTAACAACAAAAGACAGAATGGCAGAAAAAATCCCCGGAATTCGTCCTCCTAAAGAACTGGTTGTCACGAGTGAAAATATGGCTCCAGCTTGGAAACTTTGGCTCCAGCAGTTCGAGTGGTATGCCGTAGCAGCAGATTTAGAAAAAATGTACGCCTAAAATGCAAGCAGCAACATTCATGGCATGTATTGGACCAGACGCAGCAAGAATCTTCAACACATTCAACTTAAGCGACGCAGAATCACAGGACTTGAAGAAAATAAAGGAAAAATTCAACAAGAAATTTGCTCCGGCCGCAAACGAGTCGTACGTGCGCTACCGATTCAACAAGTTAAAGCAGCAACCTGGTGAGTCGTTTGAATCGTTCTTAACGACAGCAAGAACTGACATTAAAGAATGTAATTATGGTGTATTAGAAGACAGCATATTACGTGATCAAATCATAGTAGGCATTAACAATGAAGCTTTACTTCATAAACTTTTGGAAGAAGATAAATTAAAAGTCGATAAAGCAATTCAAATATGTCGAGCGTTTGAAGAAGCAACTAAACAAACTCAGAGCATGCAAACAAATGCAAATGTAAATGTTGACTATGTGAAACGTCAAGAGGATTCAGGTAAAAATAAGCCTAAAACGTTGTGTACGAGATGCAGCTACGAGCATGAAAAAGGTAAATGCCCAGCCTTTAATAAAATGTGTGCATTGTGCAAAAAGAAAGGACATTTTGCAAAAATGTGCACAACGAAAAATAAAGCTGATGTCAAGCCAGGTAAACGAGCTATTCATGAAATTCAAGCCAGCTGAAGTTAATATGCTTCAATATAACAGTGATGAAAATGATTATGATGCATTATATGTCCACCATACACAGCAAGACCCTGATGAAGGTGAAGATTGGACTGAACTCTTACAATTGAAGGATTCAAAGCAGCCAATTTACTTCAAATTGGATTTGGGTGCACAGTGTGATGTACTTCCCATTAGTTTAGCAGTAAGCATTGGTGCTAATATTGTTCCCTCTAAAACTAAAAGACTGATCATGTTTTCAGGCAACACTATGCCAGTTAAAGGAGAAGCAACAGTACAGTGTAGAGTCCGTTCAAAGCCCGTAAACATAACATTCATCATAGTTGATCAAGAAATCAAACCATTATTAGGTAAAAAAAAACCTGTGTTAAATTGCAGCTCATTAAAAGAGTTCACACAGTCGAGTCACAGTTAAGTGATCATGAAATCAAGAACCAAGTAATTGTTGGCTTAGGTTGTGCAAAAAACTATGAATACGACATAGAATTGGATGAAAATGCAGAGTTTAAAATTCATCCTCCAAGAAGAATCCCTCATTCCATAAAAGAGCAAGTTAGATAGAAAAAGAAGCTTTTGCAATAAGATTTGGGTGCATGAAATTTCACGACTACGTATATGGTAAGCGTCTAGTCATAGAAACGGATCATAAGCCTTTGGAAGCGATAAGCAAGAAGTCTATCGACAAAGCTCTGCCAAGATTGCAAAGAATTTTTTTGACATACTGCAGTATTCGCTACACATCGAGTATGTTAAAGGAACCAACATATCTGTGGCTGATACATTAAGCCGTGACTGTAAGAATACTATTCCTGAAGAGAAACCTGAAGAACTGGAAGTGCATATAGTTCTTCCCATGTCTCAAAATTCAAGAAAAGAGCTCCAAGAAGCGACAAAAGAAGATGTTGAATTACAAAGTCTCACCAAAAGTTGTGCTAGAAGGCTGGCCAGTCGACCAAGCACAAATCAACCCCATGGTTCAACCATATTGGAATTTTCGAGATGAAATCTCTGTTTATGAAGGAATAGTCTTTAAGAACTCCCGCTCTATTATTCCAGCAATATTACAGCCTAAGTATGTTCATGAAATTCATACTGGACATTTGGGAATTCAATCGTCGCTACGTCAAGCTAGAGAAGCCGTGTACTGTCGTGGAATGAACAGAGATATCGAAAATTTTGTACAATCTTGTGCTGTGTGCCAAAGTTCACAACGGAACAACAGCAAGGAACCGCTCATCATGAAGTCTGTGCCAACACGCCCATGGCAGATAGTTGCAACAGACCTGTTTCATTTCCAGCGTAAAACTTATTTGCTAATCGTAGACAGCTATTCAGGATTTTTTGATTTTAGTGAACTAAGCCAAACAAGTTCCAAAACCGTTATTTCTGAGTTGAATAGATTGTTTTCAGTGCATGGCGTTCTCGAAATTCTTGAAAGTGACAATAGACCGCAGTACTCTTCACTTGCGTTCAGACAGTTCAAACGTGAGTGGAACTTCGAACATCAGACCTCAAGTCCAACTTTTCCCCAGACTAATGGATTAGCTGAACGAAATATACAGACAGCCAAGAACATGCTAACTAAATGTTCCAGGGACGGAACTGATGTGTAACTCGCTCTCTTAAATTGGAGAAACACACCATGCACAGCACAACTGGGATCACCAGTTCAACGCCTCTTCAGCAGGAGAACACGTACTACCATACCAACACATTTTGATGTCTTACAACCAAAAGTGCAGTCAGTTGTTGAAATTTCTCTCGAAAATGCAAGACAGCATCAAATAGCCTACGCTGATAGAGTGTCTACACCTGCTACACCTTTGAACGTCAATGCTCCAGTGCGGATGCAAACTGATCATCGTCGATGGGAAGGAGGAAACATTGAAAGTAAAGCTGAAGCTCCTCGTTCTTACTTCGTTCGATTGAACGATGGTAGGCTATTCCGCAGAAATAGCTCACAGCTTCGTAACACCTTGGCCAGTTTTCCAGTACCACCTAGGCTATCGAGCTCAAGACGCCATAGTGCACCAGTTGAACCCTCGCAAATTCAAAATAGCGCTTCTAACCTTGGTCATTCAGTGCAAATCAGTAATGCAAATCCTCCGTGCAGTTTAGTGCAAAATGAAAGTGCTCCTCATTTGAGTGTGCAGAATGAAAGTGCTGTGAATCTGGGTTCATTGCCTATTAGTGCTGGTCCTGCAGTATCAAATCTGGCACATTACAATTTTTCTGGTGGTAAGACTTATACCAGAAGTGGACGACATATAAAACGACCTACTCGTTTAAACTTGTGAAAAGTGCAAGAGTGTGATTTTGCAAAAATATATAAAAAAAAGTGTCAACTAGCCTAGGGTGTTTTGTAAAAAGTGCTAATTTTAAGTGTATATAGGATAACCGATTAATTTTACTAACTTATTAAAAATAATACGCAGTTTCAATTAAAAAGAAAAGGATGTAACGGTTGGCACTCCATACTATTATAGTTGTATGGCCCGCCGCTAGATGGCGTGGCCTCTTTCTGTAAACAGTGCACTTCAATTAAATGTTTTCACGCGTAACACATGTCGTCCATGTTCGCTAGTGTACAACTACAGGCAATGTTACAGCAGGTAGAGTTGTACAACATACAGTCTTGGTCGTCAGACTGGCAACTCCCATCAGCCCCACATAAGTGTGAAATTCTCCATATAGGGAGAAACAATTTGCTATTTGATTACCATCTTTCAGGTCCAGAAACGTTACCTGCAAATGTACTGGTAAGAGATCTAGGCATCTGGATAAAAAAAATGACTTGAGTTTCAGCTCACATTGTAGTAAAATTGTTAAAGCAGCTCGAAAACGAGCAGCAATTATTAAAAAATTCTTTCGCTCAGGTGACCCAAAAATACTGTACTGGGCGTTCAAGGTGTATATAAGACCATTACTTGAATATGCAAGCCCAGTTTGGTCGCCCAACCTATCTAAAGATACCGACTTAGTAGATACTGTTCAAAGTAATTACACAAAAACATTAAAAGGACTAAAGAAAGATGGGTATGGAGTCACTTGAACTACGAAGACTTAAGGCAGAGTTGAGCATGACATACCTATTGCTACGGGGTCATTTAAATTTTTTTTAATAGTGATCGGACACCCCTTCAGCTTGTTGTACAGGGTACAAATAAAAATGTAAGAAAATTCTTCTTCAGCAATAGAGTAGTAAATTGTTAGAATGGTTTATCATCAGTAGTTGTTGAAGCACAATCTTTGTCTGTTTTTAAAAGCCGTATGAGAAATATTTGTTTTGAAAAATTTGTGCATAGAATTTCAATTGAAGTTTCCAGTCTGTGATTGGTTATTTTAAATTCACTTTTTTTAATTTTGACAATTTTTACTTTGTATATTTTGTGGGTAAAGATTTTTCTTTGGGCTCTTTTAGTTTTAAGGTTAAATTTTAATTTTATTAGGACGGGAAAAAAAATAAGTTTGGTTCTCGGGCATTTCGAAGGTCGAAAAAGGACCAGGCCACCCGGCTTTTTATTTTATTATATATTTTCAAAATGCTATGAAAATGCTCCACATTTTTCTTTAACCTTTTAAGCAGTATGAATGTATATATATGTCCAAAAAAAAATCATCCCAAACACTGTAACGACGTATATATACGTCGAAGCTTTGAAGGTAAACTATGGGTCGAAAAACACAATTTTCCGCCAAAATATCGAAATGCGAAACGCTGAAATTCCTGACATGATGTGCATCGATTTCTGTAAAAAAAAAAAAAACGTAGTTACCAATATCTACAATTTTATTAAAAGCACTTTAGTTGAGTGTAGACTCACTAAAAACTGCAAAAATGCCTTTCTCATTCTTTTTTCCTAAGTTAAAAAGCAGAAAATTGGTCATTTTTTGATCAGTGGTAGCAGTCGAATTATTTGACTGGGCGCTGCCATCTTGTATTAGTTGGAAAGCTGGAATTCCCCTGAATCTAGGCCTCTCAACATACGTTCTCGATGGCCATTTGGCATTGACCAATCAGGCGAATTGTAGTAGGCCGTTTCTGGCCGTTTCAGGCTAACTTTCCAAAGCATTTGAAAATCGCGTTCCATTATTGGCTGGTTGGCACCACGTGACCGATTTTGCGTGCTGTCATTGGCTGATGCGCGATTTCAACAGGGACGCCGCCGATCGCTTCGGATTTCACGTGAGCGCTTGACAAGTGTTTTAGTTCGTCATTGCAAATCACAAGAAAGAAGCTGTTTCACAGCATTAAAAAATTAAATCAGCAGTCACGATGCAAAACTGAAATGGAAAAGGAGCCTATAAACCTTCACACTATTGCTTATCAGGTGGGAGCAACGATTTTTAGCCGAACTAACGCCGACTTTCGGACGCGTTTTTGTCAACACGGAGATCTTCGATTTTCATTACCGCCCGTAATTAAAAAAACAACAACGGTTCTCCGAAACTATTAAAGCCATTTGTCCGCTTTTTTCCGTGCATTTTAATGAATATCTGTTGCGTGCGTGTGTTTGAAATAATTGTGTCCAATAATTTTTGCAAGAATAAATATTTCGTTAGTGCCTCACTCCACGGGTAACGACGTAAGACGAATGAAATAAAAAGCGATTGACCCGCATGATTTTTGGGGACCCGCCCGCGCCCGAGAACCGAACAATTTTTTTTTCCCGGCCTTATCCTATGGTATTTTTAACTGTATTGGTATTTTATGTGTTGTAGCATGAGTACATAAAAGTTCCATAGGAACGATGAGTAACAGACTTGTATCAGGTTGGTGTCCCATCTCTTGACGGATCACAGAGACTCGCCTCGACCACCCTTGGAACTAAAGCACCAAAACTTTCACACTACAAAACTAGATGGCGCTAGTAATTTCTGCTTTTAAAAATTTCATTAGTAGTTCCAGCTTGTTTGTTGGCTCTCAATGTTATTCATAAATTCTTATTTAAAGTATTCTTTGGAATTCTCAGACGAACAAAATTAATGAAATTATATTCTAAACTCTTTTCGACATTATTTTTAACCAATCACGAAGCAGTTTGGTTACGAGGTACGCTATGATATGTGTTAGGTTATGTGCCACTCGTGCTAAAAGTAAAAAAAGTAAAAATTTCTAAGTCAACTGCCAGAATGGGACAGATGAAGAAATTCAACTTTGTAAACAAAAAGAAAATAGTCTGATAATATGGCGGAAAATGTTTGCTCACTTTGTGCAATTATTTGTAAGTGGTCTGTGTTCATATTGAAGAAAAGCCCTTAAGAGTAAAATTTGTGGTAAGGTGTATCTACGATTATCTGTTTTAAGTCAAAAGACAGGAAGCTGATTATATCTTAAGTGTGACACGTCTTATGATTTGTGAGATTTTCTGCTGCATTTTGTACGTTCTACGACACAACAGTGAGAAAGTATTTAAATGTGGAAGTCGTACTAAAGCCATTAACCTGAAGCTCATGTTTGGTTGCGTTTTGTGCAAACATGGGGGCAAGAAGTGTCTTAATGTTTTTGTGACGAGAAGTCGATTAGTACTTAGTATGAGGTAGTGTAACTTCTGGTGAATGAAGCTTATTGCGGCGTAAATAGATATTTTCTACCGATCGTTACTTAAAACAAGTTTGTAGTGTACAATTTTCTTATTTAACGTGAATATGAGATGATGTATATTCGAATACAAAACGGTGTGAAAACCTGGAAATACAACCTTAGTGGTGCCGCATTTCATACATAATTAAAAGAAATAGACTGTTTTTCAATGCGAGATATTTTTATTAGTAGCTGTTTTTGAAGTAAGAAATATAACAACAATGCATAGTTGACGTTATTTAATGAGACACTTAAGTGAAAATTAAAAAGCAACAATTTCGTTGCAAAAGTGTGTAGCAATATAGTCGAATGGCTAATGGTGTGAAACCCTTGAAGTGTGAATTGTATGCTGCAGCATTTTTACCGAGAAGCCGTTCTTCAAGTACAAATTAACACACATCGAAAGTAAACATATGAACAAATCATAAATTAAAAAGGGGAAAATAATAAAATATGTGTATTAAAAAATACGCCAAAGAACGCCAATTCATACAAGAAAAAGTACATTTTGCCGGCCCTCAGCCCGGTCGGCTAAAAATGGTTTCTTTTTTGCCTAAAACATACTTAACCTGATAATTTTGCATTACACTTTCC
>JAHWFP010006825.1:0-27132 GCA_023313725.1 Lithobius niger
TTAAAGCCCATATTTTAAAACTTCATTAAGGTAGGGCGAACATTGCAAATTCCATGATACTAAAGGTGTATTTTTGCTTAATCCCACCCATAACGTACTATCAGCTGAGGGCAAAATTTTGTTTAACTTATGCTGAACCTTTCCCCGTTTGCAAAACAGCAAAATAATATTTCTGTTGGAGCTGATAAAAAATTGCGTTTTGGGCTTGCAACTTGCCCAATTCCGTGATACTCATTCTTGATTTCGCAGAGCTGTGCTGCAGGAATGTTTAAAACACCGGGTTTAAGCAGACGATGCGTGCTTAGCTCGCAATTGCTGAGGAAAATCCCGTTCGAATCGAGCGGCGTGACGTCATCTTTCCGACCGTATGCCACACCTGTCTGCATAACTGCGCAGGCGCCAGAAACAAAACAGCGATGCCTGGGGGCTCGCGCATCAAAGCGAGAAAAGTAAGATACACCCCAACTGCCTTTAAGATAGATGACGTCACAGCCCTCCATGGTACGAATACTCTCTGCGTATTGCGTCAGGTGATTTAAAAGGCGCAGTTGATTCTATTATGACGTATGTATCAGGGCCAGCAAGTTACGTAAGGGTTTTTAGGGGCTTAGGGCGCGTTTACGCAACGACTCGCCTTTGCATTCTCGCAGCTAGAAGCTAGAAATCATCTGAAATTCCAACATGGCGGCGGTTTTAGCTATGTCGACTTGCAATGAAAACACTGAATAATGCGAGTTCGGAAGCGACTGGGAAAATTTCGTTAGGAGGAATTCTTTATCTTATTGTCACAGATTATAAGACTTACAGCATTTACTTAAACGAGGTCGGATTTAGCTAATCCAGATACAGTTGTCACCATGGCAACGACAACTTTTCTATTGAGATTAAATTCTAGCTGTGAGAATGCAAAGGCGGGCCGTTGCATAAACCCGCCCTTAGCTAGTATTAACAAATTGTAAAAGTCACGATTTAGTATTCCTTTAACATGTACTAATTGTACGGTATGGTTTGTTTAATGCTAAACTGTATAACAAATTACGAGTATGGACATCATGTATAAGAGGATATACTCTTATGCCAGACTGCCTGAGCGGGGGGGGGGGGGGAGGAGGAATCGAACCCACGACCTTTGAAACCAAAGGTTTATGTACTGACACGGCCAAAAGGACACATGTTAAATGCTGCCTATTGCCTATGTACGTTTCCTTTTGGCCGTGTCAGTATGGCTCAGCGGTAGGACCTCGGCCTTTGGTTTCGACGATCATTGGTTCGATTCCCTGCTCAGGCAGTCTGACGTAAAAGTCCGAAAGGCGACGTAGAAAGGTTTGCAACTGTATTTGTTTAACCCATCTGAGCCGATTGGCTTTCTGTACTGTTTAAAAGGAAAAAGTGTGTTCACTGTTCATACAAGCAACACAATTTTATAAAGTAACAGAAAAAAGTTTTTAAGAAAAACATCACAAGTTTACCACATAGGCCTACAGGAAAAGTTAACACAAAAAAAGTCTACACAGAAATGTATTGTACACCAAAAACGGCGATTGTCTTGTTTGTAAAAATAGCGCACAGTTTATGTCCCAAACGCCGTCTCATAGGAAAGAGAGAGATACGAGGGGATTTGTGCTTGAAAAGAATCGTCACTATAAAGAAATCGTCCTGAAACATGTATTCATTTTTCTCAGGGGAAGGCAAAAAATATTCAAGGGGAGGAAGAAGTGTATGTACGTGTTAAAAACTGCATTCATTTATTCTCAGAAGGAAAACAAATATCAATGGGACACCAAAAGGTGCCGTCCGTAACACAAAAAAAAGGTGGAGGAAAAAAAAAACAATGGAAAAGAGCCCCCGCAAAAAGCCAAATGGAAAAACGTCAATGAAAAAAGCCTGGAAAAACGCCAATGGGAAAAAGCTACTGTGAAAACGAAGAAAAAACACCCACTGAAAAAAAGTCGTGAGTAGGGTAAGAACGCGATTGGGTTGTAGCTCCACTCAGCCCCGGACGGAAGTGACGTCATTACCTCCACTTCCGGTCACGTGACGACAGTGGGGTAATGAAGTCACTTCCGGTCGCGTAATGAAAAGTGTGGGTAATGACGTCACTTCCGGTTTTTCGTCGATCTAGAGGATGGTGGGAAAGTGCGTTTTGCTGCCTTTTTTTTCGTTTTATCTATCTGGACGATGGTGGAAAAGTGTCTTTTGCTACTTTATTTTCTCGTCAATCTGGAGGAGGGTGGAAAGTGACGTCATTACTCTCACTTTTTCGTTTTCATGGATCTGGAACATGGTGGGAAAGTACCTTTTGCTACTTTTTTTGGCATCCTTTTGCTACCTCAGTGATATCTCACTTATGACGTCACAGTGAGCCTCATGGCGTCACTTCCGGTCACGTGATCAAAGTGGGGTAATGACGTCACTTCCGGTTTTCGTCGAACTGGAGGAGGGTGTGAAAGTGCTTTTTGCTACCTTTTTTTCGTTTTCATCGATCTGGAGGATGGTGGAAAAGTGTCTTTTGCTACTTTTTTTCCGTCAATCTGGAGTAGTGTGAGAAGTGATGTCATTACCCCACTTTTTAGTTTTCGTCGATCTGGAGGAAGGCAGGAAAGTGTTTTTGCTACCTTTTTGTATCCTTTTGATGCCTGCATAATGCCATTACCTCACTTATGACATCACTGTGGCCTAATGACGTCACATCTGGTCACGTGATCAAAGTAGGGGTAATGGACGTCACTTCCGTTTTTTTGTCAATCTGGAGGAGGGTGGAAAAGTGTCTTTTGATACCTTTTTTGATTGATACTGCTATTGGTTTACCCAATTGAACTGCCAAAAAAAATCCGAGTCTGTTTTTTATAGCTTTTTTTTTCGAATTATTTTGACTTGGTTTTTTTTAAATACTCTCATATTCAACCATGGAGTAAGCCTCTCCACCAGCATCAAGGTTGCAGTTATAGGAGAGGCGGGATGGGGGTGGGATTGGGTGGGAAAAGGGGGTGGGAAGGAAAGGGAATGACCACCTTACCACCTTGGATACCAGGGATCAAAGTCCCCGATGGCATTGCCAGTCTCTCATTTCTTAAGCACGCGGATTTTCCTCTTGCAAGCGGCATCCTTCTCCATGAGCAACTTCGCACTAATGCCATATGAGCAACTTCACACTAATGTCATATGAACAACTTCACGAGTCTTTCTAAATTTTTCTACGTTTTTTCCTATGCTTCGCGAGCTTTTACATTGTGAGAATGACGAATTAGCAACACTGACGTTATAATTTTATTGATAGGACACAGTAACTACATCGTGTTACTAGACAAAACTCCTAAGCTGGATACGTTTTGCTGTATTGTCCTCTTTTCATTTTCGGTTATAATTTCCATCTCTTTCAATCCACCTAGAATTTGCGTAATTTCCTCTTCATGATTAATTCTACCCCTCAACAATATCCACCAAGACTCACCTTCCTACCTACCCACCAACGCATTCGGGTTGTTGTAATCTACTTCAACAGACTGATTCGTTCGGCCCTGATTCTTTCGATTCCAATTCGTCTGATCCTGATTCATTCATCCCCAATTCATTTATCTCCGATTCATCCGGTCCCGATTCATCAGATCCCGTAACGTTCGACCCCGATTCTTCCAACTCCGATTCATCCGACCCCGTAACGTTCGACCCCGATTTGTTAGTTCCTGATTCTTCCGACTCATCTGGCCTTGTGTCGTTCAACCCCGATTCGCTAATCCCCGATTCGTTAGTCCCCAATTCGCTCGACTCCGATTCGTTTGACTCCGATTCGTCGTAATCTTTTTCTTCCAGCCAATCACTTTTCTCCTTCTTTATTTCCTCCCAAATTGGTTTGATAATACGCACGTACTTGTAAACACGATTCGATTTGGGTTTTCCAAAGTAGGGGTCGTAGTTTTGATATAAGGCATTACTGTTTTTCAGAATCAAGCCGTATGAGGCCAAGACTTTGGGTTCGTACGCTTCGTACTGCAAGACTTTTTGAGTCAGTAAACTCCACAGCTGGTTTCTTCCTCGGTTCCTTTTTCCTTCTAACACTATGTCATTGTCCCGTATTTTGATAGTTTTGTTACCAATCATGAGGTCTCCCGTGTCCATGTTGTACCTTAATCCAAACACATACTCGTTTTCTTTCGGCATTTTGAAAAATCTATGCAAATAATATCTCGAAGTCTCCCCTAATCTGCGACCCTTCAAAAGAGCCTTTAAAGATCGAAACAATGCTGGAGGAACTTGTCTCAAATCCGATAGACAGGATCTGATCCGTTTTGATGCATTTGGGCTGTCATCCTCATGTTTCCGTTTTTTATGGTTGGCTTCCACATCATCTTTCACATCATCTTTCACGTCACGAGGGTGATACTTTCTAATGGATCAACAATGGGTCGTTTATGTTTTTTCTCCCATACGGGTACTCCGAACTTTTTTATCAATTTCTTAATCAGATCTGAATGTCTATCTTCCATTTTCTCCTTTTTTTAATTCGACGTGTCACACGTCGAATTAATGTGGTTGTGGCCAAAAAACGGGGTAGCCGATTTACGTCAGCGATATCTCCTCAAAAACCAGACACATTTGTTCAATTCTGATCCGACGAAATTCAAGTATGCGGGTGGGTGAGTTGCAGTGCGCCAGCACACAAGGTATTATCCTGTAATTAATTTAGTTAGGCCGGTTTTAGTTCGCTAACCCCTAAAAAGGTCTCTGAGCGAAAAACCGTCGTCAAATAGTACACGATCAGTGGCTGACGTCAGCGCTTCCTCAGCGTAAAGGTGTGCGCACAACGCCCATCATACGAAAAATTGCGGCGTGTAACTGCGCATTTCGGCAAGTCAGCTTTTCAACATTGCGGTCGGTTAGAGGCTATCGTGTACGTCCAGATGGCTCCCCTCCTATGGCGCAGAACAACACAAAGTGAGTCATCACTTACCTTTGCGGTCATCTGGATGGTACACGGAATTTCTACGATTGAATCTGGATGGTACAATGAATGCGATGCTCGTATAAGACCTTTGCTGTTAATTACTGCGCCATCCTCGCTGCTTTTCGGGTGCGATATTAACACTGGCGATAGCCAGTGTTAGTAAGGGTCGACCTAGGATCTCTGTGTTAAACTTTCAACTTTGAGAGCTTATAACTCCGTCAAAATTAAAAAAATTTAAACCAAATTTGGAATCTAGCCTTGACTAGTCAAGGCCTGTCTACAGTCCAAAAATTGTGAAATTCAGTCCAGCCAAACCCGAGATACAGAGAGGGGCCAAATAGACAACTTCTTGTTCTGCTTCTTCTTGTTGTTGTTGTTCTGGGGATACTTTCGTCTGTCCTCTCTACAGGTCAAACTATTTGTCGTGTAAAGCTGGTTCTTAGCTCATTTTACAGGTATTGCTCCGTAGATGTGCCCTTTCCATAAGGCCTTTTCTAATTGGTCAAGTGGTTCAGGGGTTACGGAGCTCTAAACGACCAGATTGATTGTTTTACATTGTTTTAAACATTGTTATTATGCAACAATGCCATTTAGCAAACGCCAGCTGCAAGACATAGACTGAAGATTAAAGGATTTGTTTCTATTGTTAACACTTGCGATAGCCAGGTTAGTAAGGAGCATAGCAATTTACCGAGCTTAAAAGCGGCGCAACAAAACAAACAACAAATTAATTATAAAGGTATCACACATACCCCACCCCTCACCCACCACCACACCTATTTATTACAATTCTCAAAGTAACACGGATTAATAAACAAAAACGTATCGTTAAAAGTTAAAAGTAAGGGTCTAAAAGTCAAAACCTGTAAGGAACACGGACAAGCTTTCACTGTAAGGGTCTAGGTGTCAAATTTGGCCAGTAAGACACTGCTAAGCATTAGACCCTTACTACCCGGTGATCATGTTAATGACTTAGTAAGGAAAATTGGAAATTGGCCAACAGCGAAAATCGTACACTAGAAGTAACGTAGTTCAGTAAGCCACCTTTATGCACTTACGTTAAATCGGAGTGGCATGACCCGGATTCGAACCGGCTACCCAGTTCGCCCCCAGATCACTTGCATAGCACCTTAATCTCTCCGTTGCACTTCGATGAAACGTAAGTGCATAAAGGTGGCTTACTGAACTACGCTTACACTTGTAGCAGGTTGTCTTGCTTGGAATCGCTGCCATGTTACCAAACCGAAAAAAAATGTCAACCTAAAGCAAAGTAGGAAACCCACTACCCCACTATCATTGGATCATCTCATGGGTCTTTATAGGACGATCTCGGACAGCTGTTGCTCAAAAACCGGGTAGTAAGGGTCTAATGCTTAGCAGTGTCTTACTGGCCAAATTTGACACCTAGACCCTTACAGTGAAAGCTTGTCCGTGTTCCTTACAGGTTTTGACTTTTAGACCCTTACTTTTAACTTTTAACGATACGTTTTTGTTTATTAATATTACAGTATTTTATTACGCGTATTTGTGGTGTTGTTTCCTATTGAACGAGTGAGCAATGCGAATAATGTCCTGTTTTCACAGTGGCGGACTGGCCAGAGGGAGGGAAGGGCGGGATATTCCTAATGGCCTCTGACTTTCTGATTTTTTTAAAATCCGTAACCGGAAGACTCACGTAAGTTTTATTGGTTCGACATTAGTTTTAACCACAGATTTAAAATTACAAATAATAACGATAACGATAATTATAAAACGCTAGTAAAACAAGTACTTTGCATTGAGTAGCCTAACAAAAATTGGCCATATGAAATTGCAGTGTTATATTCAGTGTGGACTTTGTCACAATTTTCGTGTGAATATTTTAACTTTTGTTAATACACCTAAAACGTGTAAATAAATTTAAAGTAGTCAACCTCACGTACCCTCAACGCAATATGATTTCTCCTACTTCCCCCTCCCACCAAATTACCTGCTGAAATTATGAAATATGGTGTTCGAAGATTTAAAAAATGTAAAAGTCTGATGAACAAGAACAACGGGTACGGGAAACTATAAAACAACGAAGTTTTTATAGTATAGTATTGTTTTTTTGTAAGAAAACCAATATCAGCGTCCGATGAAAACTTATCTGGTCAGTGATTGCATCGTCGCATACAAGATTCTGGCTCATTTGCCGTATCGTAGTAACAGACGTTACGAGACAATTTTTTTTAATATAATGTGCAATATAGTAGATATTCTTCAGTACACCATGCATTTAAATTTTTTAGTAGTGTCCTGTTGGTATGTCTGCCGTTCCAATTTCATACGTCAATTACAGATATTTTTTTTATTCTACCATACGACACGTCGAATTACTAATGCAGTGTTAGTGCATCTTGTTTATAAATGATAATGAGTATCTAAATTTTCACGCGGGTGGTTGTTACCATCACGATCTACATCCGTTTTTTTACCTCATTTAAGATGTTGATCGAGTACAAACCCAAACGGAAACACTCAAAATATAAATGTTATACACCGTTTAATCACACGTTGGTGTTTCGGCTACGATCGACACCCGTTAATACTTTGTTTCATAAGAGAAAAGAACCTATTGGGAACCTTCAAAATACTAATAATGAACGTATGTTTTAAACTTGTTCCCACCACGTTTAGTGTGTGTATTAAATCACCACACACGAATTAGCTGATATGACATTAACGTGAAGTTGTTCATATGACAATTAGCATGAAGTTGCTCATATGGCATTAGAATGAAGTTGCTCATATGACAATTAGCATGAAGTTGCTCATATGGCATTAGAATGAAGTTGCTCATATGGCATTAACGTGAAATTGCTCATATGACATTAACGTGAAGTTTCTCATGTGATATTTGCGTGAAGTTGCTCGCATGCTATTAGCTTGAAGTTGCTCATTAACACTGGCGATAGCCAGTGTTAGTAAGGGTCGACCTAGGACCTCTGTGTTAAACTCTCAACTTTGAGAGCTTATAACTCCGTCAAAAGTAAACATATTTAAACCAAATTTGGAATCTAGCCTTGACTAGTAAAGGCCTGTCTGCAGTCCAAAAATTGTGAAATTCGGTCCAGCCAAACCCGAGATGCAGACAAGGGCCAAATAGACAACTTCTTGTTCAGCTTCTTCTTCTTGTTGTTGTTCTGGGGGTACTTTCGTCTGTCCTATAAAGCTGGTTCTTAGCTCATTTTACAGGTATTGCTCTGTAGATGTGCCCTTTTCATAAGGCCTTTTCTAATTGGTCAAGTGGTTCAGGGGTTACGGAGCTCTAAACCACCAGATTGATTGTTTTACATTGTTTTAAACATTGTTATTATGCAACAATACCAATTAGCAAACATCAGCTGCGAGACATAGACTGAAGATTAAAGGATTTGTTTCTATTGTTAACATTGGCGATAGCTAGATTAGTGAGGGTCAGCCTAGGGTCTCTTGTGTTAAACTATCAGCTGTGACCGCCAACTGCACTGTTTTACAGTTTAGCTGCAATTCTAAAAGTAACACGAATTAATAAACAAAAACGGAACGTTAAATGTTTAGAGTAAGGATCTAAAAGTCAAAACCTAGAAGGAACACGGACAAGCTTTGACAGTTTGGGTCTAGGTGTAAAATTTTGTCAGTAAGAGGTTTTTGTTTATTAATATAGTATTAGCATGAAGTTACTCATGTGTCATTAGCGTGAAGTAACTTATATAGTATTAGCCTGAAGCAGCTCATATGGCATTAGTGTGAAGCATGAAGTTGCTCGTATGGCGTTAGTGTGAAGTTACCCACCAGAAGTGATTTCATGGGAGGTATCAAAAAGCACTTTTCCACCATCCTCCATATTGACGAAAACCATCATTACCCCACTTTCATCACGTGACCGGAAGTGACGTCGGGGTAATAACGTCACAGAGGTAGCAAAAGGACGCAAAAAGGTAGCAAAAAGCACTTTCCAACTATCCTCCAGATCGATAAAAACTAAAAATTGCGGGTAATGATGTCATAGCTACGCCCCTTTGACGTCATAGTCACGTGACCTGTGACGTCATTACCCCACTGTGACGTCATAAGTGGGGGTCACGGAGGTAGCAAAAGGATGTAAAAAGGTAGCAAAGGCACCTTTCCACCATCCTCCAGATCGATGAAAACGAAAAAGTGAGGATAATGACGTCACTTCCCACCCTTCTCCAAATTGACGAAAAAAAAGTAGCAAAAGGCACTTTTCCACCATCCGCCAGATCGATGAAAATCGGAAATGACGTCATTACCCCCACTTTGATTACCTGACTGGAAGTGGGGGTAATGACGTCACTTCCGTCCGGGGCTGGGTGGAGCTACAACCTAATCACTTGCGTACCCGACTGTCATGGGTAAAAAAACTGAAGGTAAAAAGCTGGTGGAAGCCACGGAAAAACAACCAAAGGAAAAAACTATTATGTTTTTCCGATTTCGTTGTTCTTTTCGTGTTGTAGTTATTCTATAGGTTAGCTTAGTTTAGTTGCCTTGGCTTGAATTTCACCAGTCAGGGTAAGGAGTTTAACCAGGAAATACGTGGTTTTGTCGTTTTTGTTGACCAAAAAAACTTCTTTTGTTGCTCTTTTTTCGTGTTGTTATTATTGATTAGGTGTAAGTCAGGTCAGTTGTCTTGGCTTGAATTTCACCAAGCAGGGTAAAGAGTTTCACCAGGAAACTACGTTCGCAATAATTTTTCCTGCGGTTTTTTTCATTTTGGCTTTTTTCTGGAACTTTTCTCCATCGGTTTTTTTCCGCAGTCCTGCCCTTCGGACCCCCCATGGAATCGTTTCTAAGTTCTCTTCACAAAAGAGTAAACTTTTGAAATATCTAAATATGGGCATGAGTTGTACAAAACTGGAAGATCAGTCGTTTAAGGCCGGAAATGATGCCGAAAAGAAATGTGTCGCTTATAGGTGACTGGTTACTGCGGGAGCGGAGTGCTGATGACGCCTGTAGTCCGGTGCAATTAGGACGTTTTTTGACGATTAGTTTGTGAAAAATTCCCGTAAAGATGAAACTTGGCAGATATGTCTAGAAATACTCCCCGAGTAACCAAGCTACCTAGACGTAAAGGCTTAACGTTAGAAATTCGACGCGTCGTCCAGTTAGCCACCGATTCTGCCACCAGTCGCGCTACTTACACCCCAAAAATGAACGCTCTAACATGCGGACTGAACTGTGAAAGGTACGTGTGACACGCACTTAAAACACTGCATTGACACCAAATAATTAAACTTTAACAACAATGGCTTCATGCTACGTACCTCTTTGTTCACTCGACGACAAAACAAAGCCTCCGGAGGTTTAATTTCATGAATTTCAAGCAGAAGAACAACCAAGTACGTGTGTATTGTACTGTATAATACGCTACGGCGTTTTTAATTATCATTAAAAATGTGTTAAACGATCCATTGGCGTAGCAGTAAATCATCCGAAGACTTCAAGAATAGTCACCGTAAAATAATGTTCGTTTTGCGCTGCAACACCGGTAAATCTAATAATAAGAAGATACCACGTTTTTGTGCATCCCGCTAACACTAATCAATGCTAGGGTTGGGGTTATTCGTTCATCGTGCTTTCAGTTCAGCGCAACGCTTGGACGACGCGTCTAGCATGCTACGTGAAACCGAGCGTCAAGCGTTACGTCTAGGTAGCCTTGGAATAACATACTAAAAGTTCCCTAAAATCCCACTGGAGCTTTCGCCGCCATTTTGAAAAATGGTCGCCGTACTCGGCTACCAAATTCCATATTTTCGTAAATATCACACAAACTATCACTCCTGCCGAAAATTTTATAGAAACGTAAATTAAAAATAACAAAAATCTCTACAAGAAGGGTCCTTATGATGTTTTCGTTAAAACCAACCGTTTTTTTTTGTGATCGACTGGTTTACTGTAACATGTGATGAATTTTGAAAAAATGGCTGCCGCCGGCTATCAAATTATCTATTTAGTGGGGTGGGGGGTGCTGAAAAAAGTTTCACATCCGGCAACTAATTTTTCCCTTTGGTATCAGTTAGTACATTGGTAGAGGAGTCTAAAAATCCCAGGTCGCAATTTTTCATGCCTCCCCAAAACACTGGTATTTTGGCTTCAACTCGTTGACCGTCAACAAATCAAAAGCATAATGTGAAGCAAAAACGTTCAGCACACATACAGAAGTTATACATCTTTTATGTAAACGCAACCCTTGCATCCCAAAATTGTATTTAAAGTTTATCACCCTTAGTTTGCGTGAAAATTTCCTTTTTCTATTGGTTTTTATAGTGATTTTTGTGTTCGAAGTGTTCTTGTGAGCCATTTAACAACCCGAAATGGACATACTTAGGATTTTTTGAAAGATGTGGATCTCTTCTTTCCAGCAATCCTAACCGAAATTGTTAGCTTAGATAGGGATCATCCTACGCCCATTTAAAGGTGAAGAGGAATAGTGTCGCGGAAAAAGCGTATGGTGATTTTCGAATTCAAAGTGCTCTTCCGAGCCCTCTAATAGCCCAAAATGGAAATGCTTAGGATTTTCTGAAAGGTGGGGATGTGTTCTTTCCACCAATTCTAACCGAAATTGTGTAGCTTAGATGCAAATATGACCATAACAATGGCACTGTGAAATTGAAACTAGTCACTACACCAATTACAGCTACACCTTAAAATAGGCAAAGGACGGTCCCTATCTAACCTAAACAATTCAATTGGGATTTATGAAAAGAAAAATCCCCCACCTTTCAGAATATGCTAAGCATACCCATCTCGGACTATTAGAGGGCTCGCTAGAATACTTTGAATTAGTAAATTCCCATAGGCGTTCGCAGCTATGCCATTACCTCTTCACCTTTAATTGGGCGTAGGACGGTTCCTATCTAAGTTAAACAATATCGATTAGGAGTTATGTAAAGAATAGATCCCCACCTTTCAGAAGACCTTATGCATGTTCACTTCGAGCTATTAGCGGGCTCGCAAAAGCACTTTGAACACGTGATCGAATGTTGGCGTTCATCGACTCTGGAAAACTTTTAAATGATGACCAGTTTGGATTTTTGCCTGGTCGATCGACCACTTTGCAACTGTTGTGCTGCCTTGATCGATGGACTAGCGCAATGGATATCGGCGTACCTACTGATGTCGTTTACTTTGACTTTATGAAGGCATTTGAGTCGGTCGTTCATTCTAAACTAATGCTGAAGTTGGCCCATTTGGGTTTTGATGGGGCCCTCTTCTGCTGGATCGCTGCATTCATCAGTGGTCGTTCACAAAGGGTCTCGGTGGGTCACTCATTCTCCTCTGAGTTGGAGGTTGTCAGTGGAGTCCCACAGGGTTCCGTGTTGGGACCGCTCTTATTTGTTATTTTTCTTAATGATCTTACCTGTAAAATAGACAACGCTTACCATTCCAAATTTGCTGATGACCTGAAACTGGACTCAGCCATAATTGATGAAAATAATGCCTTAGCCCTCGCGTCTGAGGTAGCTTACGTTGCAGATTGGGCCTATGACTGGCAACTCCCACTCTCCATCACTAAGTGCCAAACTATGCACTTAGGCAGAACCATCACTGATGTTTCTTACGGTATAAACAACCAGCCTCTTCCGGTTATAACTGAGGTTCGGGACCTCGGAGTGTGGTTCAGCAACGATTTAAAATTTAGTCTGCACTGCCGCAAAATTACTGCAGCAGCCTATTGCCGTTTAGCAGTGGTGAACCGATGGTTTTCTTACAGTAGCCGGGAAGTCAGGGTGTGGGCCTACAAGGTTTTTGTCGAGACCAATCTTGGAGTATGCCAGCCAAGTTTGGTTGCCTGCTCTGTTGGGCGACATTGAGCGGGTTGAAGCAGTTCAACGGAAATTTGCAAAATCGCTGCCTGGAATGCGCAATTTTACTTACACTGAGAGAACTCAGCACCTAAAACTCGAATCACTTGAACTGCGGCGACTTAAGTCAGATTTAATTTTGGCATTTAAAATTCTGCATGGATTAGTTCGAGCTAATTTGCCATTCTTCGACCTGAATGTAGAGGGACGAACTAGAGGTCACTCTTTCAAATTGCAAATTCATAAATTCCGTTTGGAGTGCAGACGACACTTCTTTACGGTGCGAGTTATTGGTGCTTGGAACTCGCTCCCAGAAGGAATCGTTACCTCGATGAGTGTACCTGCCTTTCGTCGTCATTTGAATCAACTTAATTTAACTAAATTTTTACGACGTTTTTAGCACTCTACTAATTTCTCACAACATTCCCCTGTGGTCTCGCAACCAGCCACTTATTTTACTTGTATTTTTAGTTGGGTTGGCAGTTAGTGATCACACCGAACACGAAAATCCCTATCACACGAAAATTATAACACGAAAATCCCTATCACAACCAATTGAGAAAAATGAGCTTTGGTGCAAATTAAGGGTGATGTACTTTTAAATACGATTTTGGGGTTCAATGGTTGCTTTTACGTTAAAGATTTATATCACTTTCGTGTGCTTAACCTTTTTGCTTCACATTATGCTGTTGATATGATGACGTTGAAGAGTTACAGCCCAAAAACAGTTTTTTTGTGAGGGCCATAAAAAATTGTGATCCGGAATTTTTAGACTCCTCTACCAATGTACTGACTGAAACCAAAGGGGCAAAGTGGTTGCCTGATGTGAACTTTTTTAACCTCCCCACCACTCTAAATAGACAATTTGATAGCCGTTGGCGGTCATTTTTTCAAAATTCATCCCATGTTTTCAGTGAACCAGTCGATTACAAAAAAACCGCCGGTTTTAATGAAAATATCATAAGGACCTTTCTTGTAAAGATTTTTATTATCTTTAATTCACGTCTCTATAAAATGTTCGGTAGGAGTAATAGTTTGTGCGATATTTAAGAAAAGAGACAATTTGGTAGCCGATGGCGGCCATTTTTTCAAAATTCATCCCATGTTTTCAGTAAACCAGTCGATTGCAAAAAAAACCGTCGGTTTTAACGAAAACATCATAGGACCTTTCTTGTAGAGATTTTTATTATCTTTAATTCACGTCTCTATAAAATGTTCGGTAGGAGTAATAGTTTGTGCGATATTTAAGAAAAGAGACAATTTGGTAGCCGATAGCGGCCATTTTTCCAAAATTCATCCCATGTTTTCAGTGAACCAGTCGATTACAAAAAAAACGTCGGTTTTAACGATAACATCATAAGGACCTTTCTTGTAAAGATTTTTATTATCTTTAATTCACGTCTCAATACAATTTTCGGTAGGAGTAATAGTTTGTGCGATATTTAAGAAAATAGACAATTTGGCAGCCGATGGCGGCCATTTTTTTTCAAAATGGCGGCGAAAGCTCCAGCGGGATTTCAGGGGACTTTTAGTTTGTTACTCGGGTAGTATTTCTGGACATATCTTCCAAGTAGCAACATTATGGGAATTTTTTCCTGCCGAAAGTGCTAATTGCACTGGACTACTGAGCTTTCATTTTGATTAACCTTTGTATAATTACAAGGAAAAGATAAAACCTGTTTTGTTGTCTAGCTGAAGAGACAATACTGTTATTTAAACACAAATTAGAAAAACGGTCGACGACCCAGTGCCACCTATGGGCAAGACACGGAGCGTCGGATGAACTTCTAACTGGAAAATTGTCTGATAGGATAATTGTCTAATATCTGCATAAATAAAAAAATCTGAAAAATCGTCTAAATGGAATATCCCATAATATCCCATCATCTAAATGGAATATCGTGTAATGGAAAATAATCTAAACGGAATATCGTGTAATGGATAATCGTATAATGGATAAACGTGCAACTGAATAAACGTCTAACTGCGGTTTCTGATGTTACATGTATAGCCGCAATGAGCGCGGCAGCGCGAGCGAAGCAGGGACATTAGACGATTTTCCATTATACGAATTTCCTGTTAGACGATTTTCCATTACACGAATTTCCAATTAGACGATTTTCCATTATACGAATTTCCTGTTAAGCGACTTTCCGTCATACTGTTATATGGTATACGTTCTTCCAATACTGCAATTTTCCAGTTAGACGATTATCCCTCGGCCCCAAGATACCCGTACAAATGGTACAATAATCGTGAAAAACGTGCTTAAATCACATGAAATTTTCTACGAAACAGGTATCAATAGCATTTAGTAAGGAGCTGTCCATAACTCACGTCATGTTTTTTGGCCAGTTTGGAAACATCCCCAGCCCCAATCCCTTTATCTCACAGTATTCAAAATACACTTAAAAATAATTATGCCGCACTTCTACAATGCATCGTCCACCTCACCCCCCCCCCCCCGCACCGAATACAGCGACAACAGGGGAAAAGCACCGAATACACATCCATAAAGCACAAGTTTAGCAACAATTCGATCAATGAATTTTGATCTGCGTATATCTTGATATAATTCTGTATTACATTGCGCTTAGAAAAATCAACATTTTAATAACACAACATCAAAAAATTAAAAATTGGTGTGATGCAAGTTTCTTCTATTAAATCATTAATTTAAAATTTGTGATGTCATATTTCCGAAACAAGCCGTACGCCTGTCCCACATACAACAATTATTGTCACAATACGTCAACCCCATCAGTGTGTGACGCAACTTATGGACAGCCCCTAATGTAAAAATATATTTTTACTGTTAAGTAAAAATTAACAAAATTAACAGTTTTACATTTCACGGAAAGGTGCAAGGTGACAACAGATATTTTTGTTCGACGCCATCTCCATTTCAAATTCAGTCCGTTACAGTTACAAAAAACACCTTTTTTTTTATCAGTTCCTTCTCACGAAACAAGAATATCCTTGGTTACGGAGGTATTTTTAGGAATGCCTCATACTTTCTTTGCCCGTTATGAACTGATCCCGGATGTGTGTTTTTCATCTCTCTAGATCTCCCATGAGACTGAGTCACCAAGCACTCGAGAAGTACCGGATGGAACGGCCTGGTTACTATAACAACGGAGGATTGCTACCCACGTACGTTTAAGTTTTTTTTCTGCATCGTTCCTAGTAAAGGGTTTCTAATTGGAGGAATAAATAAATAAATAATTAAACCAAAAGTTAAATGGACAAATAAAGTGGGTACTTATTTATTTTTGTTACCCTTGAGTCAAACGCTTGGCAAAGAGTTGGTGCACCCCACCCCTAAAAAAACTGCATATTCGATATATTTCTCGGACAGCAGCAAGAGAACATAGACATTTTACTTCCATGCCATTCTCATTTCAGTGTAAAATAGTGACATTAATCCGGCCCGGTTTAGGGGAGGGGGGGGGGGGGCACTTTTTTGTTAAGTTTCTGACACAAAACACCGTCAAACGCGCTGCTGTCATTTCTGTCGTACGGTGCACCCGTATGGTGCTGGTTCCAAGACTTAAAATATATATATATATGTAACATCGGAACACCAATCTAAACTTAAGTCTTCAGTTCTCCCTGACTCCCAGTTTGCCTATCTTGGAAAATTGTTTGGATTACCAGATATCAGGAATTAAAAAAAAAACCTAATGTTCGTGTTATAGTTACACCGTTGGCAAATACGTTAATGCTATGATGCTCGCTCGAGTCTCGGCTATGCGAGCGTTCACAAGTTACCTAACACTTTTTTCTAGTAACTTAGGCTCCCTTGTCCCATTTGTAACACCAGTGTAACACTTGGCATGACACCCCCACCTGAAAGTCGTAACATTTTCTAACCCCCCCCCTCCCCCACCCACCAATTCTAGTTTTTTTTATGAATTCGTTTTTATCCTACGGCCGTAATGACCAGTGATTTTGAAAAAAAAATTAACTTGTAAACAGAAGTTCGAAAATAGTTTAGCTAAAAGTATTTAGTTACAAAGTAAAGAAAAAGTTCAGCGAAAAATAATTTAGCAAAAATTAGCGTTAAGTGACACTGCTCATCCCCCCACATTTGCTCATCCCCACCTCCTCCAGGTGATACGTAATTTGTGAACGCCCCCTATGGTGGAATTTTTATTTCAGTATAAAATAGTTCACTTTATTAAAATGAAAACGAAATTCAATTTTGACGATTCATTCCAAGCTTTCCAGTTTTTTTTTTTTAGACGTAGTCAGTTCGGATGCATTAGTTGTTTAGGGAAACTTTCACATATTTTAGACTATAGTGTAGACGTTAATTTCAGTGGAAACGCGCGTTTCGACGTCCTCACTGCGCACTGTGATTTGGGTTGAATACCGGGAACGCTGCGTGGGAGGCAAACGGGATTAGTGGAAACAAGATTAGGAGAAATTCATTAAGACGGAATTATAAAGGGGGAATGAGATTAGAGCTGGCTAAATGAGGGCTTTAGAGCAAGAGAAAAGCAGTGATTTCTTCTTGTGGAAAGTTTTATTCTAAAGAATTGATGTTGAAGGACTGACAATTCGAATTTGGGGAAGTTTCTTGGCTAGGACGAGTTCAGCCCAACTGTAACTACTTCGAACAATATCGGTGAGGGTGGGGGCCGATCAAGTCAGTTTTGAAGGTTACGTCCAGTTTTGCCAAATCCCGTTTCGCCAAAAAGAAAGCAGATTAAGGGCACGTTTACGCAACCACTCGCTTTTGCGTTCTCGCAGCTAGAAGCTAGAAATCACCTCAAATTTCAACATGGCGGCGGTTTTATGTCTGTCGCCTCGCAACGAAAACAGCAAATAACGTGAATTCAGAAGCGTTTGGGAAAATTGTTTCGTCATGAGGAATTCTTTATATTATTGGCACGGATTATAAGACTGCAAGTATTTACTCAAACGATGTCGGATTTAGCTAATTTATTTAGCGTTGTTACTATGGCAATGTCACCTTTGCCATCGCGATTGAGTGCTAGCTGCGAGAATGCAAAGGCTAGTCGCTGCGTACACGCGCCCTAACAGCTTTTGCCTCAGGGGCCAGTCCCGTTTCGCCAAATATCGTTCACGAAATTTTAGGCACGCGAAACATTTAAACACGAACATTTATCACATGATAATGGTCAGACATTTATAGACAAACACCCGTTTGGCAGAATCCCATTTTTCAAAATAATTTGTTTCAAATAACGTGCCTCGCTCGCGCTGCCGCGCTTGCTGCGGCTAAACACATAACATCAGAAACCACAACTAATAAAAAATTACTGACAATTATGCATGCCTCTTTAACTTCTGCAATGTACAATTTTTGAAGAATATTTTGATTCTGAGAAACGGGAATCTGCAAAACGGGAACTCCCGTTTGGAAAAAGTTAACCATAACATGTATATAAAACTAACCATTCTTAAAAGAGAACCTTGGCATTGACGTAGTGACGCCCAAGCATTCTAAACAATTATATTTAACGCGCACGTTTTTCCGTCTGTATTGCCAGTTTTCAAAACGCTAATAAATCAACTGAACTTATTCTACCACTGCTTGTCTCTGTTAAATGTGTGCTTTTTAAAGCCCCAGTACATAGAAATAAGGTATTACATTTTGTGTACGTAAAATTGTGTAAAATTCGTTTTGGCAAAACGGGATTTAACGAAACGGGACTGGCCCTGAGGTCAAAACTGTAAATCGGCTTGTTTTTTTTGACGAAACGGGAGTACACCGATTTTAAACCCTTGGCGATATTTTTACCGAAAAAATTCAAAACGCATTAAAGATGCTTAACAGCTGTCCTGTGTCATGCAGTTTTGTGTAATATTCTAACTACGATTCATTATATGGGCATCTCACTGTTCTAAGCGAAATAAGTGTATTGTGGATTACTCGCTGCTGCACTTTCTTTGACTTGAAAAACTCCCGTTTATTTTAGAGTCAAAGTGGTCCGTGTTTCCATCTCAAACTATTCTCAAGTGGCATTATCTCAGTCCACCTTCTCGTGTTGACGTCAAAAAAGAAACCTTTGAAATCTATCGTGTGTCCCGTCCACCTATGAATTGCCGCTTCTGTGTACGAGCCATCGAATCACCTTTAACTTGTAACGAACGATTCACTTGACCTCGAGCACCGCGTTTGGTGTCTGGGCCCCGACTTGTACCCACAGGCAAAACCCGACACCCTTCCTAATTCCACCCCTTTCCACGCTGAACCCCGACATCGCGGCCAAGGTCCGGACTTTAGTTAATCTTTCTATCACTACAACATTTTCGGAGTTATCGTTGTTCCTTTCTCCCCTCCCTCTCCCGTCCCCTCCTCCTGTTTTTTCTGTATCTCGCTATTGTTTATCAGTGCTCTAAAAGGTCTGCTAAAAGTGGGTCTGCACAAGGTACTGTTTTACCCCATTCGCACTAGGGAAAAAGTCCGGGCCGGACCTGACCCTTCCACACTGGGGCCGGACTTTCACTTTCAAGGGTCGGCGTGCGAGCCTGCGCTTTAGGGACACGTTTTGACGCTTGGAGCGCTGGTAGACAGCAGCGAGATAAAAGGAAACCAGGAGAAGGGGATGGGAGAAAAAGATCAACGACAGCGCCGAAATGATGTAGTGAGTTAAAGCCCGGACCCTGGCCGCGATTGCGAGTTCAGTGTGGAAGGAGTATGGAAAGAAGGGTGTCGGGTTTTTCTTTTGTGAAACCACGGGTTTTCCTGTTAGTATAAGTCGGGGCGCAGACACCAAACGCGGTGTTCGGGGTTTAGAGTGGAAGGGGTATTTGACTTGAATCCACTTCTTTCCAGAAAGCGAAGTCATTTTCACTTAGTCGATGTGAGTTCAAATAAATTTCAGTCAAAGCGATATAAAAAATGTCTGTGTACCCTCGGTGTATGATCCAGAGTTGGTTACAAGTTAAAGTTGAGTCACAGAAATCATATGCAGTGTATAGGCTTATACGATGTACGCCTATACCATATTAGGTCTAAGGTGTACATAATCAACAAACTATGAGCAAAATAAATGCCTTTTGTTCCTAACAATGGGGAAATGACTGATTTCAGGGGCTTGGACTCAATCAAACCCAGGACTTTTCCCTGGGTGTAGGCCTATACCATATAGGCCTACCTGGGTTCAGGACTTCTGAGACATACTGTTTAGAACGGTGAGATATGCATTTTTCTTGAACCTTGTTTCTGGACCACATTAAACCAGGAGTGCAGGAAGGATCTACGTCAACCAGTGTTTTACCAGTTTGGCGACTTTACTTGTTCTTTTAATATAGTTTGCATAATACATTGATATAAAAATCAGAAGTATTGTCCAGTCCCAGAGCCGCCGGAGTGATCAATAAAACTACTGAACGCCCATCGCATGAAAAACCATTCTTTACGAAATTTTCTTATGGGGTGAATGCGGGCATAGTGCAAAAATTAGTCGAGTTAGGTCTGTAATCCGTCTGTACTGGATGAGAGCCCTGAAGGCTGGTTGTTAGCAATGGGAAGCCTTATAAAAATCTACTGTGGCATCGTCTACGGCTGTTATAGTGTTAACCGTTAACCGTTACATCTTGCTGCGAGGTGCCCGAGGACATAACAAATTTCACTCAATAACTAAAGAGGTATAAGTTTGTTCTTTGATAAAACAAGGGCTGCAAAGCAACTACCTAGTTGCAACAGGTCTTCTGTGCACTTGCAAAACTTTCGAAAATGTTGAGGCGCACACCTCTATCATGCACTGTAATAGCAATCTCTATTATAATCTAAAAGTAGTAACCATCACAATTGACGGTTAAAAATGTGTTACCTTATTAAGGTTTGGCGGTAGCGTTCCATTCGAACGCCTAATAACAGTCATTATCCATTCACCTGCAATTAAGGGTAATTACCGCATTCGAGAAGCAAGGAATTTGGAAACATTGACCAAGCCATCGAACGCCAAATAAAGCAACATGTTACCATAAGAACCTGCATTCCATTTCTTGTGTAAAATTGTATCCGATTGAGAGGCGCGAAAACAAACTATATTAGAAGGTTTTGGCGCCAAAGAAGACACTTGCTACAAGTGGCGGAGATGCTCTTTGCCGGCTTGTGGGACAAATTCGTTTGTTCGATGTCTCGTTGTAAAAATTAATGTTTGTAAGTGTCGTTGAAGGAGAAGAAGTAAATTCAATTATTTTTTGCAATCAAGAGTCGACCATTGAATTTAAAGCTTTTAGGCCGAGTTTTAGGTTTTAGGCGTAATTATCAGCTTTTAGGCTTAATTTGTACCTGCCATTGTAATCTTTTAAGTAGCAGCGAAAGGAGCGTTGTTGGGTTCGAGAGTACGATTATTCATTTATGCAACACGGCTGCAGAGATTTGACGTCGTCGTTACAACGTGATTTAAGGCCTAATTTTCAGCCTGCTGTTTTAATTTCGTAAGTCGCAGATAACCGGGAGAATTTGGTTCGAGAGAAGGCCTAGTCATCGATGCAACACATAACTATTTTAAATGAAGCTAATGTGTGTCATTATGAAAGCCTTTTTGTTGCGACAATCAAATGTTGAGTTATACGTCGACAAAGCCTATCAGATATAAGGAATCAACCATATTTTAATTTGCCATGTTTTTAAATAATTGTTGGTCGCTGTATCTAATGGTGAAAACCGTTTGTCTCTATCTGGTACCGTGTCCGAAGTTGAAAAAAAGCGACAGATATTCGGATAGCCGGACGGACAAAGACGTTGCAATAGTCTTCTCAGCCGTTTCAGATGTACAGAAGACAAAATTGTCTTTGTGCTATCTTTAGATGGGAATGTTAGATTCTGCGTTTCATTAGTGAACAGCCACCTTTAATATTATTAAAAAACTCCTCGCCGGTTGTGCAGGTAGAAGATTGGCTATAGCTTCTCCCTTTGCCCAAGGCTTTTTATTATGAAACGCTGAAGTCTCAATAGACTCTTCCCTTTGTGGACCAGCGAGGGAAGCGAATTCGGCGTGGGATAAACGTAATATAAATTGGGGGTAACGACAGAATCTCTTCTAGTAACCACGTTTGAAAATGGAGTTATAGTAGAAGGACATTGACTAACGGTCGGTGAGGTGAGCTTTGCGTCTGACTGTACTTGAGTATAAAAAATATTGATACCTTTTTCGTTTGGAGGTATGACCATCCATAAAAAAAATAATTTATCTTTGTTCTACATTCCCAGCCCCACCCTCTCCTCTCTCCCCCAGCGATCCTAGCCAAAGGCATGGTGCCGGAAGTAGGGAGAGACAATTTTGCTAGGTAATTCCAAAGGGAAATTCCCAGGATGTTTTTCATGCCGCAATCGACATGAGCATGAAGCATCACAGGTCCCTTTCCTTCCGAAAATGTTTGGGGGGGGGGGGCAAAGTCAGGCCTGGTATGTGAGGTGGTCATGCTGAACGCCAGGCCTCCTTGCCCCATTGGAAAATGGTTTTTAATATAGATGTATTTTACATGTATTTTACAAAGACCTCTACAAAAAAGTCATGCGTTCGCCAAGGAGACGTGTTTGCCTGTCCTTAGATTGTTTTTCTTCCTATAGAAATGTAATTTTAAAGGGATTGTGGGTAATTTTATTTTACGGTAACTTATAAATAAATAAATAAATAAAAAAGTTTGTTGCAAATTGCGCAACCGGATAGGAATGGACCATAGGTGTCACGGACATCCACCCTGATAAAGACAAGAATTCGTATGTTCAGTAAACTAGAAGACAGGGAAAGACTGCCTTACCACCAAGGTTAGACCTGCCAGGACCTAAGGTCCCAGATGGCACCGTCAGTCGTGTAGGGTATGAGGAAAAGGAAAGGCAGGTACACGTAAAAATTAGAAATTAAATCCAAAATAAAATACCGCCAGATTGGTCTGACAGACCAGAATGCAGGAAATGAAACTAAAAGCATGATTACATTAGAAAAAAGAAAACATCGGTTCAAAGACCGGGGTCAGTTAAAAAATTTCTTCGTCTTAATCGTATTCTGTAATTTTAGGAATGGTCCCGCCTGGAACAAGCTACGTTCTGTTCTACAAAAGCCGTTGGCCAGTCCGCAGGTGGCGTACTCGTACATCCCTAAGATGCAGGCCGTCACTGATGATTTCATTCAGCAGCTGTGTGACGACGTCATCCAAGACAACGGCGATGTGCAGGATCTTATGCCAGACCTTCGTCGTTGGGCACTGGAAAGTAGGTGATCTTGATTTTTACAATTTTTTTTTCCTTGACGCCTTGCGGGGGAAACAAGCAAACGTGCACCTGTCTAGCATCTAGGGCTTGCACATGTTCTGCATTGCAGCGTCGTTTTTAACAAAGAAACGAAAAAAAAAAAAAAATAATAATATACTTCAGATCAAATACGATTTTTTTTCTCGACTCTTCTCATCAGGTAATCAGAGCTTTGCTCGAAATATTTTTTTTTTTTAATTGTGGTTACTGAAACATTTTCGGTTGCAACCCTCGGACTATTTTTTATGCATCCCACACATTTCAACTATACCGCTTGGCCGTTACATAGCTTCCTGTATGTTAAGAGGTTTACCGTTAGAAATTCGACATGTCGTCCAGTTATCCGCCGATTTTCCCACTAGTTGCGCTGCGATGATGAACTAACTGCTCACGCATGCGGATTGAAATGTGAAAGGTACTCGTGACGCGCGATACGCGGATTTTAAACTGAAAACACTTCATTGATACCAAATTATGAAAGTTTAACAACAATGGCTTCGTGCTATACGTACCTCTTTGTACCACTCGACGACAAAACAAAGCCTCCGGAAGTTTAATTTCATGAATTTCAACCAGAAGAAGAACCGAGGGTCGTGTGTATTGTAGTGTACACTACGTTTTCTATTCTCAGTGTGTTAAACGATCGTTTGACGTAGCAATAAATCGTCCGAGACTTCACGGAAACTCAGTTACCTTAAAATAGCGTTCGTTTAGTGATGCAACACCGGGAAATCTAATAATGAGAAGAATACCACGTTTTTGTGCGTCCCGATAGCACTAATCAATGCTATGATATGAGGTGTTTCCTCGTGCTTTCACTGCAGCGCAACGCTTGGACGACGCATATCGCATGCTACGTGAAACCGAGCTTTTCGCTTTTTATATCAGGAAGCTATGGCTCGCTTTCTTATTGGATCCACCACAAAGTACACCGCAAAATAAATAGCATAGTTGACTTGAGCCGGGCAGGTGAGAGAATGACTTGGCGTTTTTCGAATATCATCTGTTTTGCCTAGTTGGATAGGTGCATCTTGCCTTTAGCGAGTTCAGACGAGCCCTTGGTGTAGCAGTAATTGACCGAGGGTACACGGAGGTTTTTTTTACGTCGCTTTATCTTACGTCGCTTTACCTTACGTCGACTTGAACTCGCATCGCTTTAGGAGAGAGGTGGTTACACGGAGGTTGTAGTTGAAGCGAGTTAAAACGACAGCGGGGGTTCCTGCGTCGCGTTTATCTGATCCCCCCATCAAGCAAACCCTTTTTTATTGCCAAGTCCCCATTCAGCCAGCTGGCTTTCGACTTCGTTTTTACGAAGTGACAAGTGGCCGTCCTAGTTTCGTGACGTTTCAGCGCGCTCATTTCAACCAATCAAAGGGAAGCAATCCTTAGAGCGACGTAGAAAATGGGTTTTAGGTGGGTATACACGTAGGTTGTTAAAGCGCTTCAACTCCTTACGTCGACGTATCGAGGTGGTTTGAGATAAAGCGACTTGAAATGGTTTTAGGTGGGTACACGGAGGTTCTTAAAGCGCTCTAAGCACTACATCGACGTAAGCTACGTCGACGTAACGTAAAGCGACGTAAAAAACCTCCGTGTACCCTCGGTCATTGAACACCAAAAGTGCACCTTGTAGACACCTGAAACAGGAGATAACGATACGATTTAAACGCGCGACGGTAACATCAAGTTTTGCTTTGCTTGGCTCAAGTTTACGTTGTGCAAAATGGCTGCCGAAAATGCCGCTGAGTCGGTGGTTTGTCATGTTGCCACTGTCTGTCAGTAGAGGGTGTGCGTTACACCCCCCCACTCCCCCCCAAAAAAAATGCCAGATGAGATATTACTGCTCCTTTCCTCTTAAGCACTTTCTGAACACACGAACGCTCTATTTACTCGTGCAGAGAAATAGCTTAATTGAGGCTGAGTGAAAAAAATTAACTTAAAAATTGGTTTTAAAGCTAATAAAAATATGCCAAGTAGAGAGCTACGGAAAATTAAAATTATTATTTTAAAAAGTGCCACTGATCTGAAAAGTTGTCGATATATGTCTGGATCTTGCCCCCCCCCCCCCCAGACGGGGGGGACGGCCGGCGGGGTGAACTGTCACTGTCGAACATGCCACCGTTTCTTAGCAATTTCTTCTGCAAATTCGTTTCGTGACGTCCATATTGTCTACCCCTGTATTTTGTTTTTAGGTCTGGCGGTGTAATTTTGTCACCATGATCCACGCTATAGTCTGTTCCACATTATGTCTGCAGGAAACTGACTGAATGACGCCACGTTTTCTTGCACTACAATGCAAAACGTGTTGATATCGCACTTGTAGACTCTCCACGGTTACTGTTAGAATCTACGAGTGCGATGTTTACATGTTTTTGCACTCGTTAGTGGAAGAAAACGTGGCATCATGCAATCAGTTTTCTGTATACTTAATGTGGAACAGACTATAGCAGTTGTTGCCCAGCGCCATCTGACGTGTCAGTGGCCATGTTCCCTGTTCGTTGCGAACTTCGTTTTCGTAGTTATGGATTTTGTTGTTTGTGGCTTATGTTTTGTCAGTGGTTGTGCTTGTGGGTTTATGTTTAAGTTCTGTTTCATGCGTGCATTTTGTGTGTGTAATTTGTAAAATATCAAGCTTTTTTTACTGCGTGCCTTATGCTCTTACCGAAAATACCAGGGATGGCTCGAACCAGGGTGGGACATGCCCTCAGAAATAGTCGTAGTCGTAGTATACTACCAACCAAGAAACACTTTTGTTCAACAAGACAATTTTAAGCTGTGTGACTATTGTCACATCATCGTTTCTTTTATGTCGTCAGGCGGAAAGTTTTCCCCCATTAAACGAAAGTTTCAGTCTTTTACAACACTTTGGCACTTTTACAACTGCCTTAGCTGTAAAAGTGTCTCAATCACCATACTTCTATATACGTTAAATCTGGGTAGGACGGATGTTGAGGTTCTCGTTTAATCGTGTTGGGTGCCACACTATACTTAGAGTGTGTCTTAATTTATTAAATAGATTAAACAGTATTCCGGATTTCACACCACTGGCTTTTCCTCAACATTTTATTACAAATTAGAATGAAGTCACTACCACACAAAATTACATAAATTATAAATTTCAGCTTAGCACTGCAGTGAAACGCAGTGTATACACCAAATGAGGGATTTCTTACGAAACGCTGTTAGTACATTGAGCCAGTGCAATACAAACGTTGCAAAACGAAACGTAAGAGGAATTATAATTATACTGACATACTCTCTTATACTTACAAACAGATGGTTTACAGTTTATATTGTTTTTAGACAAATTACAATTTAAATTCATTGATTCTCATGGTTCACTTGTGAAAAAGAACGACTGTTGTTGTTATTTGTACACAGTGATCGTATGATCTTGCTATCCATGTTCGTGCATACTGTACTTACTAATCAGTAACCTGCTCTTTCATTTTTTGTATGGAATAAATGCCGACACTAATACAAAAAGCCTCCCAATACGTTGCCTAAACACACCAAAAAGTAAATAATAATGATAATAATAAAAATTTAATCAATGGACAATACTGACACCTTGTCTTCTCTACAAAGTTAATTATTTACGTCCTGTTTTTATAACGGGAAGCTGTAATATAATCCGGTTCTTTGGCTATTTACAGCGTAGGTCACTTCCATAATCCTAAACTTCGCAACCTACAGTTTTTTTTTTTTACATCAGAGTAAGAATGGAGGCATTAAGTAAGTTAATTCAGGTTAATGCATCGTTAATTCCTTGTTATCCCGTTTGATACAAGGTTTTAAAGTTACTTTCTCTGTGAAACTGATCTCAGCTGAGATAACGAAGCCTTAAAGCTGACATGACCGTAACAGGGGTGGTATACATAATACGTCCAATTTCTTTGTGTCAATTGGGTTCGGGGTGGGGCTGTTGGCATGAAAAATGAACTAACTCCTGGATAATTTTGAATCAAGCTCCAAGCATTTTAAATGTGCGGCAGGCTAACGTTAATAAGGATTCTCACAAGGTGCTTTAAGTCCTGGAAAGTGCCTGAATTAGAGAAAAAAATCAAGGCCTTGAAATTGTTAGCTATGTCCTTGAAAGGCTTTGAATTATTTTTTTTTCATAGGGC
>JAHWFP010006826.1:0-14517 GCA_023313725.1 Lithobius niger
TGTTAGGGTTCCCAGTGGCACCCCGGTTACCTTTTGCAGAAGCATCATCTTTACTAGCACCAACAGGAGCATGACGAATGTCCTTTTCTGCAGTAGACACTAGCCTACGCGCAACATACTCATCGGCATAAATATCTGCCTTTTCTACTGAGTCTATGTCTGGCTTATCCTGAAGCCAGTACTTAAGTTGGTTGGGACAATTTACTAAAAATTGCTCTAGCAAAATCAGATCTGAGATCTTACCAGCATCTGCACTCGCTTTGGCAAGATCGAGCCATTGCACCATTTGCGCCCTAAGCCTAAATGCAAATTTACTATAACTTTGTTCAGTAGACTTCGAGAAACTACGGAACTTAACACGCGCAGCTTCTGGCGTGAGCTGAAATTGGTTTAAAAGTTCAGCTTTTACTTTGTCGTAATCGACTGCATCACTCTCGCTTAACCTAGCGCATACTTGAGTGAATAACGGAGCCTATAAGAGGCTGTAGCTCTAGCGTGTACTCTTCGGGTGGAACTTTTGCTTGTTTAGCTGTTCGCTCAAACTGGACCAGGTTTTCACTAATATCTTGGCCCTTTTCTTCCCCCCATACTGGCATTAATTTATGCAAGCTCCTATGGCGAGAATTTTGAGTATAAGGCTCTCTAGAAACAACTGGCTGTTTTTTCCTTAGCTCTAATTCTTTTTTCTTTAACTCATTTTCTTGTTGTTTTAATTGAAACTGAGTGTCAAGTTCCATCCGCCGAGTCTCTTGCTGGCTTTTGGCTATCTCAGCTTCATGAGCGAGTTTTTGCTTAGCTAACTCGGCTTCATGACGCTGAATATCTACTAATTGGGCTAACCTAGCCTTTCATTTTCAGCCTCGAGAAGTTTAAGATGCTGCAATTCTCTAGCTTCATCCCTTTCCCTCTCTTTTTGTTGTTTGGCTTCCCTTAATGGCGTAAGCCAATCCTTTAAAAATTCTACAGTAAAAATACCTTTGTCAATACCATTCTGGATTTTGGTTATAGTCATGGATTTTACACCACTCTTACCTATTCCGGTGTCAACACAGAATTTTTGTAACTCTTTTACTGTATAGGGTTCGCAAATGGTTTGTGCATCCATTTTTACCAACTGTTTTAATGCTGGGTTCTAGACCCACTGCGAGAAAAAAAAAAGCAACGCTTGCGGGAGCTTCAGTTGGAAAAGTATGTTTACTAAACTGTAAACATCAATAAAATAAACTTGCAGTTATTCACTAATTAAAATAAATTTAATCTAGTTAGGCTAACACAGGCCTACAACAGTTATTTGCTATTTAAACTGAAATTTAAACTAGCTAGGCTAACACAGGCCTACAAACAGTTATTCACTATTTAAACTGAATTTAAACTAGCCAGGCTAACACAGGCCTACAATTTTCTTTTTTTTCGTAAAAAAAAACCTTTTTTAAACGACCGGTAAAATTATTTAAACCGACTGGAAAATGTACCTTTTCCACCAAAGTTTCCAGAAATAATTTTAAGTCACAATCCCCTGTCAAGGCAAATATCCCTATTTTAAAACTTTAACCCTGGTCTTGCAAGCGTTGTTTTTTCACACAATTTTAAACCTCAACCTTAAAGTATATAAAAACAATTTGCACCTGAACGACTGCACTTACAATTTACCCCTGCTTTGGCTTTTTGCTGTTGTTTTCTTGCTTCTCGCTTGAGTACGACTTGATTTCCATCAAACTCGAGGAATTAAATAAAGTTTTGAGTCCGTGGTGTCCCTGTTGACTCCTCACTGGAAACAAACACTTGTTTTCGTTTCAGCCAGCAAACCTCTGCAGTACTGACTGAAACAGTGGCTTTTCAATCCAGCCAGCAAACCTCTTCTGAACTGACTGGATTACTGGATTTTCATTCCAGCCAACAGACCTCTGTTAAGCTGACTGGAATAGTGGAAAAACTAGCGAGCGCACAAAGTGACAAATAAATTGCTCACAAAGTGGCCGTATATAGCTGTGCTGACGGAGTCGGCTGCTCTCATAGATGAATTCTGGCTGTCGGCCTACGGTAGTCGATGTATAGGCCTGCTTGGGTCGTCTATACATCGGACGGTGGTTTGAAGCTTCCCTCGGTTTGGTCGGCTTGGCACATCAGCTCCTCGGGTCCTACGATCCTTGGCGCTGCTGGGCTCGGTTGCTGACCATGGCTTTTGGGGGCTTGCTTCTATCGGCAATCGATGGCTGTGGGTTTGAGCCTTACTATCATCTACGACGATCCCTGGTAACGCATGGCTGGAATCCCGGCAACTGGAATCCTGGCGTTGTCTCGACGAAGGAAGTGGGAAGAATTTGGGTTCTTTACCGAATCACACTGGCTGCGACGCAGTTTATTACGGAGCCTAGCTAAAGTCCCTAGGGGGGGGGCCGTAACACTTTTCCTAACTGGCAGTATTCTTCCTCTCGACGATCCTGGTAGAACTGCCACCACTCATTCGCGAATTAGACCTAACCTTAACTCTGTTATGATTTAAAACGTGCTTAATTTATTCATGCAAAAGTCATAAAAGAAGTCGATTTCAAACATATGCACATTTATTTATGGCAGATATCACAACAAGTTACAGGTTAACTATTTAACGTTGAAGGTAAACAACTTTCGGTTGGGTGCACAACTTACGGCTGGAACCATTTAAAAATAGTTTAACTCAATTTTCAGGCATTTTGCGATGAAACAAGTTAAGTTATGATTTTGAACAAAATCAAAAAAAATATTATATCAATTCTTCTTCCCTTTACGATTTTGGGTCGGGAAGAAAATTAATAAATTATCAAGGTTTTTAGGAACCTGTGGACCTCACACTAGCTTGTCCTCATTCATTGCGTAGGCTAAGAAATGTTGGGCTTAAGAGCTAGGACTAGTTGTTATTAATCTTATTGGGGTCTAAATCATTTTAGGATCCCTTCCCCCTAAGATCTTATTAGCTAAAGTATCTTTAGACTACATTTTAGTTTAAGTACTTTACAAAGCTAAAGCTTACCAAGTCATGGTACTACCGCGACTTCTTCATCTTCAGCTTATCCGCTACTCGGCTAAGCGTGCGCCTACTCTAGGAAAGGCATAGCGTCCCGCCGATCTGCAGTGGTTTTGGGACCCAGATTACAAACGTCCGTTTCCTTAAATACAGAAATACAGGGCCTTCACGCGGACGAACAGGAGAGCTCAAGCTGCTCATTTGTTGAAAACCTAACTCAATTTCGTAAACTCCATTTCAATTCGACAATTGTCTTGAGGCGTTTGCGCCTAAGCGATTATTGGCTGGCTACATGTTGCAGTCCGAAATTTCCAGCGATCTCCAACTCGACCTCCGGAAAAAAACGTCGTTCAGACGCCCGCGCTTTCTTCAAGACTGAGAAAAGAGCATCCAAGCACGCGAGCCTCCCATTGGCCCCAGCTCCTGCTCTGTGATTGGCCAAAAACGGCTCTCTTGGAACTGGTTCCGGTTTGACGGATCATACATTCAGCAATACTAATTTCAAACTGAAATGCCATGAAATTCAATTTATTTTTATTTCAAAAATAATAATGCTATGCAATACTACGAGTTAATAGCTATAGGACTAAAGCTCGATAAATTAAAAATTCCAACTCTAAATGAGTTGACACGCAAATCTAAAATTCGCCATTGGCACTAGCTAACAGCTGTTACTAGCCTACGAGTGCGAGCGATCTTGCCATTATGTTACGTGAACCGTGTCAAACCGTGTCAAATAAATAAGTTTAACCTAGATTAAAATACCAATTTATATTTTAAACTAACTAGAATTTTATTTACTGCCCAAACTAAAAGATTTCGAGATTGGTTCCAACCGCATTTGTACTTACAGTTTTCTGGCTCCAAGCTGAAATACATTTCTATGGTCACAAATGCAATTCGAAAAAACGGCCGACACAAGGTCGATCTTCTTTTCAAATGACAATATTTAACAATATTAACATTTTTCTTGATGGAAGGTTACATGTCAACAACAGAGGTTACATATTTTTATCCAAACGAATCCGACATTTACCTTAATAAACATTAAGTAAATTTGAAGGGTTTACAGAAAATCACGTCTCATGGCTTGTAAAAGCCGGATGCAACTTTTACGAAAAAAAGGATCCACGTAACTTTTCTTGGCATGCATTTTAACAAGTGGGATCCAAGTTAAATTATCACAAAATAAACAAGTGGTATTTTTATTTATTTTAATAAACCAGCAGCCACAACGGACTACTGAACTGAGTAGCCTACTCATATTCTGCCGATATGACATACAAGGAAGATCGTAGTTCCTGGAGAAATAGTAGCTAAACAGAAGAACATCTAAAAACAGGCTAATCTGTTACAGACCAGTAACGAACCTGAATTTGGGAAATCACCAAAGCCTTCCCACACCACTAGGGGGGGGGGGGCTTTGCTTGATTGATAAATCACGATCTTCCTTACACACGCTAGTGTGTCGCACCAAGTTAGGTAACAAACATCACATCAATTCAATTGTCGAGGTTGTAAATCATTGTAGCGCGGCACCATAGCGTCAGTGTCTCATATCTTGAAGCATAGTTGGACACATTACAGGTACGTGAGGAAAAATAGTAATGCGGTACAAAAGCTTAAATTGTTTTGAAATGACCCACCTGACAAAAATTAACTCTTGTATTAATTCCAGCTAAGCTGCTTTCAATGCAAAATCTGACCCTCAATAACGTTGAAAATGTGTAACTAGCTGTAGCTAGCTATAGCTAATTCTAGTCCGCTCATCCCCATGTTAATTTCCATAGGGTGATTATTCATCAATACCGAGATAACGGGAAGGCTTCCAGCTATGAAATTGGACGACTGGCTACAGTACGATACGAACTGCGTACCTTTTTTGGTTTGGAGCCTAGGGGTCTAACGGAGGAAGGCGTGGGATGGCGCGTAAGTACGAAAATATTGTTATAACCATTGTTAGTATAGTCGGCATCGTCTCTCATTGGATGGCCAAAGTTCGGACAATGACAACGTGTATACTGACGTGCGTGCTAGACACACACTAGTGTAGCACGATGAATCTAAACAACGTTGCCAAAGATATTGTATTCACGTCCAATTCACGAAAAATAACCATCTCTAAAAAGAAAGCAAGATAAACAAAGGCAAAAACTGGTGAAGAGGCCACCAAGTTGAGAGTGGTTACGCCCGCGCTTTCTTCAAGACTGAGAAAAGAGCATCCAAGTACGCGAGCCTCCCATTGGCCCCAGCTCGTGCTCTGTGATTGGCCAAAAACGGCTCTCTTGGATCTGGTTCCGGTTTGACGGATCATACATTCAGCAATACTAATTTCAAACTGAAATGCACTGAAATTCAATTTATTTTTATTTCAAAAATAATAATGCTATGCAATACTACGAGTTAATAGCTATAGGACTAAAGCTCGATAAATTAAAAATTCCAACTCTAAATGAGTTGACACGCAAATCTAAAATTCGCCATTGGCACTAGCTAACAGCTGTTACTAGCCTACGAGTGCGAGCGATCTTGCCATTATGTTACGTGAACCGTGTCAAACCGTGTCAAATAAATAAGTTTAACCTAGATTAAAATACCAATTTATATTTTAAACTAACTAGAATTTTATTTACTGCCCAAACTAAAAGATTTCGAGATTGGTTCCAACCGCATTTGTACTTACAGTTTTCTGGCTCCAAGCTGAAATACATTTCTATGGTCACAAATGCAATTCGAATGATCATATGATCTTTATTATATTTGCCTGAGCTTGTGAAAGATTGTTTACAGCCCATAACCCTGGGAATATCACACATAATAGTCGTTCAAACCAACGAATTTGAACCAATTAGTCACGAGCCCACAAGTTTACTTAGTTTAGCTTTCACAAGATCTTCCAAGTTGCAAGCAGCCATTCTAACTCTAGAAGTATACTTTAATGGGCATACACATCTACACATCATTCCATGGTTCACCAGGCCGCATCATCATTGAAATAAATAGTATGCCTCATAAGTGCTTGTCCATCGCTAACCGAATTTACCACACAAAATACAACCCCTGCCATTCTGTGCTTTTCTTGAAAGGCCGAAACCTTAATAAAACATAAATTACAACAATTACAATTGACATGCCACTTTATTACTCATCTGCACCGTAGTGGAGTTGAGTCTAATATACAATTTTAATAAGAACTGATATCATATCAAAAACCAAAACTGCTAAAAGGGGCCACCAAGGTCCGAATGGTTCGGCCCTTCAAAGGAGTGATATCAACACACCAAAACATTCGCCAACTTAATCGAACCGAATAATACTTTGGACGTTAAATGAAAACTTGAACATTGCTACCGAAATTAGCAATGTTCTAGTTTACATTTAACCTTCGAACTATTAAGCGGTGCGATTAACTTGGGGAATGTTTTGGTGTGTTGATATCACTCTTTTGAAGGGCCGAACCATTCAGAACTTGGCGGCCCCTTTTACCAGTTTTGGTTTTTGATATGATTTAGTGATGGAATTTTAACTGCTGATTCTTTTTAGAGCAGAGGGAAAAAAAATGCGTGATTAGCTACGGTCGGCTTACCGTTAAGCACGTTGATACGATTTGTGTGCCAGTACCTTAAATTGCGAAACGATTCAATAGGGGGCACGGGGTCACATTTAGATGTTAAGCTGTGATTTACAAAATTACAAAAACTAGTCTCATTTTAATTCACCGATACTTGATTTTATGAGGCGGTAAACATGACGCCACAGTAATTATAATGAGTTGTGCGTTTTCACAGCTCATATCTGTTGCGTCATTTGTTAATGACGGCTGTTAATCGTTAAGTAACGGAGTGTTATTAACATTTTGCTGAGGGCCGATCACTATTGCAGTAATGCACTTATTGTTGGCTGCTTACTGACTATTGTTGTTGTTTTTTTCCCCTGATACGTCCTAGTTGTAAAAAAGGGCGAGTTGTTGTTGACTCTGGGTTTTTTTGGTAGAGAAACACGGCCATGTTTGATTTTAGTGTGAAGCATGGAATGGGCTTTATTCTTTACCATTTAGTAATGGTAATTCCATGCTTATAAGCCATTAAATGTAGTCAGCTAGTCGTTAGGACTGCAAAACAACTATTTTTATAGAATTTTTACATGTAGTTTTGTATGCAACGTTGCGTATAAGATGTCGCCCCAATGAAACCCAGTTTGCCGTCAGCCCGACTTTTTTTCACTTCTTCTCATACGGCCTGCCAGTGTTTTCGCTATACTGACAACCACCGTCAGCGTTCCACGGATTTTCCCTCTGAAAGTGGGATTGAGGATGAAGATTTCTTCCCCCTAATTCGCCATCGCATTACACATCGCCATCCGTTGGCCTCTTCACACAGTTTGGTAGTATATTTTGGTAGCACAGTTTGGTAGCAGACTTTGGTAACAAGTTTTGGTAGCTTGGAAATGCAACATTTTGGTAGGACCGTTTGGAAATGTTGGCACCGGTTGGAAACGGGACAGTTTGGCGAGATTGACTTGAAGGATCCCGGTAACGTACAGAAGTCGTAAATCTGGCGGTGACGATCGTTTGGAGGAAGGAAGCGAGAAGCAGGCAACCGTTTTTCCCTTGAATTGTAGTAGAAAGAAGCAAGATACAAAGCAGAGCCATGATTTGCCGTGAGTACGTACTCGTTTACTCGTTTTGCCTCCCAGCACAACAGCTGCGCAGCGCCGGGCGCGCTTGACCAGAAGAGTTTTTTCCTGACGTCACCACTTGTGGTTCCAGGGCCGAGTGTATTAATGTTCGGAGGGGGTTGCCAACAAGTGAAGTTTGAACGGACTTCAGCCGACAGGACGACGCCAGCAGGGACGACATCACATTGAACATGGGTCAAGTTTCAAACAAGTCCTCACCGTTGCCTATAACTGCCATTACAAGTTTTAACTCTACAGGTTCAAGAGTTGTGTCAGTGCGTTTGCCTATCGAGATGGGCATGACAATTAAGCGTTTTTTATGGCCTGTTTGTTAAAAAAATTACCGTATTTGGTAACTAATGTAAAGTGAAAGTGTAAGTGTTTCTCTCCAAAGAGAGTAAGGCCTACGAAAAAAAGTCAAGCACGGAGATATGCTGTAAGTACGCTAATTTCATTGCATTTCTTTCTTCCCCAGGTGGCATTTTGCACTTAAAAGTTTGTCATTTTGTCGTATTATAATTGCTTTATGCTTTTGATAACATTATTTCTTCTATTCTTATTGCTTTTTTGCTCAATGGGTTTGTAGCAATTACGGATTAGTGCAATTGATTAGTGCCATTGATTTGTGCTTATATATATTTTTTTTGACAGCAGCGTAATATTACTGTTATTATTGAATTGATGTGGGTGAAATTAACACAGTTCATTATTTGTTATAATATTTCTTTGTTAATCATGGCTTATTGTAATTATGGATGTTGCTTTGAATGGAGCTGAGCGTTTACGATTGGACATGTGTAATGTTAAAGCTTACGGGTTATCTCTGGTGGACGAGGGTCAGTTTGATGTTGAGGTTCCTCGAAATGTGTACCGCTTAGACAATGGCTCGACATCATACATTCTGAATGAACTTAATTGTAAACCTGACCTCAATGCTTTGCGACGTGTTAATGTTGAACTGGCCGCCGATGGCGCATCTACAGTTGGGTATTCCATGGGAAAGATTGAACAATATGTGGTGTCAATTCATTGTATAGAAATAGGGTAGTGCTACACGATGTCATTTATGTACCTAATGCAAGAACGAACTTAATTTCGATGGGGTCGTTACTGAAGTCAGGCTACAATTGTAACATTCGTACAAAAGGTGTCTATGTTCGTGAAAAAGCCTCGCCCCACAAATTGATTTTGTTCTTTGCAGAGCGGAACAATCTTTTTGAGACTAGAGCACACCTACTAACAAAAATACCTGAGCATACGAATTGTAAGTTAAACCTACGTAGGCGTGATGATAAACGCTTACATTATGAACACGTGGTTGGTGGTGAACGTAATAAATTATGTCCAATCTGTGTAAACCCAGACAGTATTTTAGAAATGAATAAGAAAATCAATTCTTGTCTAGTTTTCCCTTGTGATCCTTCGTTCGATTTCGACTCGGAGCCTAAACTGATTGCTAGTGAGGTAAACCAAGGGGAAAGTGATGATTTAGAGGCTGAATGGGTTGAAGATAACTTAGTGGTTTGGGAAACTATATCAGGTTTAACTGAGGGCTCCTCGCGGGGTGGGGGGGGAAGACTCCTAGTAGTTTTCGGGAGGCAATAAAGAGCTCGGAATGGGAAAACTGGAAATTAGCAATGTCGAACGAGTTGAAAATGTTAGATAACTAGGGGTATGGCATTTTGTCCCGAGGCCAATTGGCAAAAGGTTGATCACCAGGTCAAAATGGGTGTATGCAAAAAAATTGAGTGCTGATGGGACGCTTCAGAAATATAAAGCTAGGTTGGTGGCTTGCGGATGCAATCAGCAGCCCGGCATTGACTATTTCGAAAGTGCAAGTCTGGTCGTGAAGTCGCAGTCACTTAAACTGTTGTTGTCTCTTGCGGCTTCCCACAGTTACAGTGTTAGAAGTTACGATGTAGCCAGTGCCTACTTGAACAGTTTTTGGACACGGAAAGTTACATGCTTTGTCCACCAGGGTGTCCAAAACCGGAAGGTGATGTGGTTTGTAAACTCGACAAAGCCTTGTACGGACTTCCTTCCTCAGGACGGTGCTGGTATAACCACGTGCGTGATTCTTTAATAAAGGTGGGTTTGCAGCGACTGTCAAGCGATCTGTGTGTTTTTTATATGCATAAGAATGGTATGTTTTTTTGCGTTATCTGCTCATGTTGATGATATTATGACTGTGTCTGATGATGAGCTTGGTGCAGAAGTTATTCATTCAGTTAATAAATATTTTACGGTCACCGAAACTGCTAATAGTTTATACCTAGGTTACCTAATTGAATGAACTGAATTGGGCATATCAATGTCCCAAGTAAGGTACATTGATAAGTTAACTGAAAGCTGTGGATTAACTAATGCCAAAACTGTCAAAACACCGTGTCTGTTGACACAGAAGATTGATGACTGTGTTGATTCACCACCGGTAGATGTAAAAGAATACCAGTCAATTATTGGTTCCCTTCAGTATATTGCTCAGGGGACGTGCCCAGACATCTCTTTTGCTGTGTGTACGTTGTCAAGGTTTAACCATTCGCCTAATACTGCTCAGCTTGAAGCCGCTAAGCGCATTGTAAAGTACCTGAAATCCACAAGAATTTGGAGAGTGGTGTTCCCCTGGAATAGACGGAGTTCCCTGTTAGGATTGGCTGATGCTTCATGGGGGACCACTAAAGATGGAAAAGGTTTTTCAGGATATTTGGTAACTCTGCTTGGCAGCGTCATAAGTTGGAAATCACAAAAGTAAACAATGGTGTGCTTAAGCAGTATGGAGGCAGAAATTGTTGCTGTAATGGAGTGTATTCGAGAAATACTGTGGACAAATGAAATATGTCAGGAGCTGGGAATTGGCGTTTGTATTAAGCCCGTACCAATTTTAACAGATAGTCAATCTCTGTAGCCGTAGCGAAGAATTTAGACCTGTCAGCAAGGTCAAAGCATTACATTAGGAAATTGTGGTTCTTACGAGATCACATCACCCAGAGTACAGTGAGTCCAACTGTACTCCAACACTCCAACTGGGGATATAGTCCCCGACCTGTTAACTAAACCTGTGTCTATAAAGCGTTTGCATGACTTTATGGGCCGTTTAGGATTGATTGGGAACACGCCAGTCAATCAAGTTTGCAGAAGTGTAATACTTGTATGATGTTAACCTTTTGTTTTTTCAACAACACTAACACTCAACTAACAACTTGTTAAATAAGACGGCAAGCTATAACCTAAACCTAGCACATTGCATTGAGGCATCGTATTTAGTATTGAGGCAGTATGATCGAAACCACCCTCTGCTAGGCAACGTATTGTAATACGATGTACTGGCGAGTTGTAAACATTGTAATGGCACGAGGGGGGGGGGGGTTGGCTTGGACTTGAGACTTGTTGATGTGTGAGACTTGTGAGGATTAAGATTTGTGGCAATATGAGATTGCGAAACCCCACATCTCACGAGGGGGTTTATGAGGCGGTAAACATGACGCCACAGTAATTATAATGAGTTGTGCGTTTTCGCAGCTCATATCTGTTGCATCATTTGTTAATGACGGCTGTTAATCGTTAAGTGACGTAGTGTTGTTAACTATTGGCTGAGGGCCGATCACTACTGCAGTAATGCCCTTATTGTTGGCTGCTTACTGACTATTGTTGTTGTTTTTCCCCCTGATACGTCCTAGTTGTAAAAAAGAGCGAGTTGTTGTTGACTCTGGGTTTTTTGGTAGAGAAACACGGCCATGTTTGGTTTTAGTGTGAAGCATGGAACGGGCTTTATTCTTTACCATTTAGTAATGATAATTCCATGCTTATAAGCCATTAAATGTAGTCAGCTAGTCGTTAGGACTGCAAACAACTATTTTTATAGAATTTTTACACGTAGTTTTGTATGCAACGTTGCGTATAAGATGTTGCCCCAATGAAACCCAGTTTGCCGTCAGCCCGACTTTTTTTCACTTCTTCTCATGCGGCCTGCCAATGTTTTCGCTATACTGACAACCACCGTCAGCGTTCCACGGATTTTCCCTCTGAAAGTGGGATTGAGGATGAAGATTTCTTTCCCCTAATTCGCCATCGCATTCCACCTCCGTTGGCCTCTTCCCACAGATGCTATGTTGTAACCTAGGTTGTCCTAGACGACACGAACTTCAAATTTAAACAAAAAGGACATCTAGAAAGAAAAATACCCAAGTGTAAGTTTGGATCAGTGGTAAAGGGGAAAAAATTATCTGAAAAAAAATAAAATAAAAATGTTGGGAAAGTTTGTCATCGCCTTAAATTCGCCACCTTATGCAACTGACTTGTTTGCCTTTCCATAAGTCCGCCTCGGCTCAATAGTTAATCTACGATAAGCAAGTTTCACGCTGAAAAAATTGGGCGCGACAATACTGTACTTAAAACGGCACAGGCATTGTCGATGCAGCTGAAGGTTTACTTAGTGTTTTTTTTATATCTAGCTGTACACGGTTTAAAAAGTTGCATAATCATAATAATCAGAAAAACACACAATAACTGTCAGAATATGTGATACACAAAACGCACAAGGGTAAAGGGAACCACCAATCTTTCCCACAAAAAGTGGTGATATCATAGTCTCAATGGCAGCCACCAACTCTCACGTTTTAACCCTGATCGCTTAACCACATTGGTGGTTATAAGTTAAGTTTGAGTGATCTCGGTTCGGACCAGCATCTATGTGGCAGCCACTGGGGCTCTAATATCATTACTTTGTATAGTGAAGACTTAGTGGGACCCATTGTCCTTGGGAGATTTTTGTATGCTGTGGAATGAGATTGAAATTATTACCGACACAGGAGGTTTTGTGGTAGATACAAACTATTTTGTGAGCTATGACTATCTATGCTATGAAGCTACAAATTAAAAGTGAAAAAAGTTTATAAACGACGAGTTATAACATTAAACAGCATTTATTGACATGGCCGTTAGTTAACGAAATTAAAAACTATTTTTCATTTGTCAAAACTTATGAATAATAATGTGTATAATAATGTACAAAGTATTCACCGTTTAACTTTTCAATTTGATTTTGTGTTTTTTTCTTTCATGTATCCACGCTGACGAAGGAACCTGTCGTTATTTATAGCTGGGAGGGATTTGGAAGGAATTGAAAATGATACACCCTCATATTTTTGATGATATCCCCCCATTCCAAGTGCCTGACAAAAGTCTTGACACCTCCACGCAAAGTAAAAAAAAAATGAACTACCCCTCCACCACTTTTTGAGGCTACTGTAGATGACATTTTTGTAGCCATGTTACCGAAGCAGCAATTCACATAAGTTCTCAATTGTATGGTAACCGTGCTACGTTCCGTAGAAAGAATGAGGCTAATTCAGAACATGTCCGTGACAACAAATATGCACTATGTTCGTAAACCTCATTTACACCGAGATTGGTAGCTAAGTCTACTTTGACAAAAATATCGGACGTAAAATATTGGACAAAGTTAGCTATTGTTTAGCTACTCAAGATCTGATGGTCAGTCGTCACTAATTAGAACCCTTAAAATTCAGAAGCCATTAATTGGCTATGGGTCCAGTGACGGCATAAGGACTGAAGTGTTTGGAGGAGGGGAGGGCAAAAGAGGGCACATCTGGGAACTGTGTTGGCCAAGGGTTTTTTCAAGGCAGTCGCATTACACACTTTTATTTCGTTTAATTCAACCAGAACGTAACGTAAACTTTAATACAGTATAATGTTTTTTTTATAAACAGACAAAATAGGTTAGGCCACACATATCGTGCAAAGTAACTACAAGAACAAATAAATAACAGCTCAGTTTATTCATTTGATTTCAAGTTTAGCCTGCAGTTTTTTTTCATTATTTTTTTTCTGATGGAAACCTAAGTGTTGGGGTCAGGGGTATCGCAGCTCTCCGTTGAACCGCTTCAATTTAGAACTCTCTTTCCTGGGAGATCGTTGATCGCTTCACCCTCGATGATGCTTGACTGGGTAAGTATCTCATGCGACCTTGGTCTTCTTAATCTAGTTCTGCTTGTTGCAGATTAATTTTATTTGAAGCAAGATACAGTAGTGTCTATTATTCATATATTAGTGTGTGTTGTATAATTTTATGTTTTTGCATGTTTGTTGTACTAAATATTTATTTACTGTTCTTTATTTTTCATCAAACCTCATGTTAATTTTCTTTCTCGAATTTTAATGTCTATGTTGCCTTGCGTTTTATGTGTTCCGGGTCTGATGCTGAAGACAGACGGACATTACGTCACTCTCGTCTGCTGCTATGTCACTCTGCCAGATGCTGTGTCTTAGCTCACGTCGCCTGATCACTGCCGTGAGTCCGTGATAGACTTCACTCTTGTCTGCTGCAATTTTATCGTTTTTGTGACTAGGATGGCCTTTCCCCAAGATTGGAGCTTCTTCAGCCAACTAAATACTTCAGGGTTTTAAGGTAAAGAACTTACGATTAATAACTATTAATGCAGTTTGGCTTGCCTCCTGAACTTAATGTTTGTTGACGCCTCGGGCATCAACAAACCAGTTTAACGTTATAGCGAGGGTTCCCGTATAAACACTTTGGATTACTCTATTGCGAGTTTGAGGATTGTCTAAAGCATAATTTTCCGAGGACCTGCTTCTATAAGGTTAGCGGTGGATATAAATAATTATGGCTATGGCTAATATGTTCTTTTTCTATCGCTCATAGCAACCGTGAGGTAAAAGGGTGCGCTCTATAGGGGTTTTTTCCGCTGCTCATTACGCCCCCGTTAATACGAAACGGCAGCGATATCTTGTGCATCCACTGACTCCCCCTCCGTTACGAGAAGTAGGCTATTGCGCCTTTGCCTTTTTGTAAGCGA
>JAHWFP010006826.1:33822-49821 GCA_023313725.1 Lithobius niger
CAATACCCGCAAGTTATAACGAATGTTCGTCGGCGAAGCGATAGACAATGACGCCATTGTTGTTTTCCGTCGAATTGCCAAAACATGAGCTCAAACCATGGCCCAACGTAGCTTTAATAGACTGTTTGGGATTGGCTAGATTTTACAAAATCCGAATCTTATACAAAACAAGATAAACTATAATACACCATTTTTGTAATAAAAATAATAATTTAATTAAACTTCACAAAACGCAACTTTAAATATTGTCGCTCAATACTAGTTTTGCCATCTGGCGACAAACGCAGCTATTAGTCGTAGGGCCAAAATCTGCCGCACGATGGCAGGGCAAACGGTAAATGCCGGTTGCGTAATCATCCAAGTAAGGTACTCCTCACATACTGCGTATGCTTTATTAATTTCCTCCTGATTTAATCTAGTTAGGCTAACACAGGCGTACAACAGTTTTTTGCTATTTAAACTGAAATTTAAAACTAGCCAGGCTAACACAGGCCTACAACAGTTATTTGCTATTTAAACTGATTTTTAAACTAGCTAGGCTAACACAAGCATACAAACAGTTATTCGCTATTTAACCTGAAATTTAAACTAGCCAGGCTAACACAGGCCTACAAATTTCTTTTATCGTAAAAAAAAAAATATTATTTTTTTTAACGACCGGTAAAATAATTTAAACCGACTGGAAAATTTACCTTTTCCCCTCAAAGTTTCCAGAAATAAATTTAAGTCACAATTCCCTGTCAAGGCAAATATCCCTATTTTAAAACTTTAACCCTGGTCTCGCAAGCGTTGTTTTTCACACAATTTTAAACCATGAAATCACTAAACTTCAGCTGCTCAACCTTAAAGTATATAAAAACAATTTGCACCTGAACGACTGCACTTACAATTTACCCCCGCTTTGGCTTTTTTGCTGTTGTTCTCTTGCTTCTTGCTTGAATAAGACTTGATTTCCATCAAACTTGAGGAATTAAATAAAGTTTTGAGTCCGTGGTGTCCCTGTTGACTCCTCACTGGAAACAAACACTTGTTTTCGTTTCAGCCAGCAAACCTCTGCAGAACTGACTGAAACAGTGGCTTTTCAATCCAGCCAGCAAACCTCTGCTGAACTGACTGGATTACTGGATTTTCATTCCAGCCAACAGACCTCTGTTAAGCTGACTGGAATAGTGGATAAACTAGCGAGCGCACAAAGTGACAAATAAATTGCTCACAAAGTGGCCGTAGCTGTGCTGACGAAGTCGGCTGCTCTCATAGCTGAATTCCGGCTGTGTCGGCCTACTGTAGTCGACGTCTAGGCCTGCTTGGATCGTCTAAACATCGGACGGTGGTTTGAAGCTTCCCTCGGTTTGGACGGCGTGGCACATCAGCTCCTCGTGTCCTATGATCCTCGGCGCTGCTGGGCTCGGTTGCTGACCATAGCTTTTGGGCGCTTGCTTCTATCGGCAATCGATGGCTGTGGGTTTGAGCCTCACTGTCATCTAGGCGTTGTCTCTACGAAGGAAGTGGGAAGAATTTGGGTTCTTTAACGAATCCCACCATTGGCACCAGTTTATGACGGAGCCTAGCTAAAGTCCCCGGGGGGGGGGGGGCGTAACATTTTTCTTAACTGGCAGTATTCTCCTTTCTCTCGACGATCCTGGTAGAACTGCCACCACTCATTCGCGAATGAGACCTAACCTTAACTCTGTTATGATTTAAACGTGCTTAATTTATTCCTGCAGAAGTCAGAATAAAAGAAGTCGATTTCAAACATCTGCACATTCACGGTGCACATTACCAGGTGCACATTTATACACATTCAGGTTAACTATTTAACGTTGAAGGTAAACAACTTTCGGTTGGGTGCACAACTTACGGCTGGAACCAGTTTAACTCAATTTCAGGCATTTTGCGATGAAACAAGTTAAGTTATGATTTTGAATAAAATCAAAAAAATATGATATTAATTCTTCTTCCCTTTACGATTTTGGGTCGGGAAGAAAACTAATAAATTATGAAGGTTTTTAGGAACCCGTGGACCTCACACTAGCTGGTCCTCATTCATTGCGTAGGCTAAGAAATGTTGGGCTTAAGAGCTACGACTAATTGTTATTAATCTTCTTGGGATCTAAATCATTTTAGGATCCCTTCCCCCCTAAGATCTTATTGGCTAAAGTATCTTTAGACTACATTTTAGTTTAAGTACTTTATAAAGCTAAAGCTTACCAAGTCATGGTACTACCGCGACTTCTTCATCTTCAGCTTATCCGCTACTCGGCTAAGCGCGCCTACTCTAGGAAAGGCATAGCGTCCCGCCGATCTGCAGTGGTTTTGAGGCCAATATTACAAACGTCCGTTTCCTTAAATACAGAAATACAGGGCCTTCACGCGGACGAACAGGAGAGCTCAAGGCTTCTCATTTGTTGAAAAGCTAACTCAATTTCATAAACTGCATTTCAATTCGACGATTGCCTTGAGGCGTTTGTGCCTAAGGTGATTATTGGCTGGCTACATGTTGCAGTCCTAAATTTCCAGCGATCGGCATCTTGACTTCCGGAAAAAAAAGTGTCGTTCAAACGCCCGCGCTTTCTTCAAGACTGAGAAAACAGCATCTAAGCACGCGAGCATCCCATTGGCCGAACTCGTGCCCTGTGATTGGGCAAAAATGGCTCTCTTGGATCTGGTTCCGGTTTGACGATCCTAGGGTCAGCAATACTAATTTCAAACTGAAATGCGCTGACATTAATTTATTTTTATTTAAAAAAAATGATGCTATGCAATACTACTAGTTAATGGCTATAGGCTAACCTATGGGCTGTTATTAGCCTACGAGTGAGAGTGCTCTTGCCATTACGTTACGTGAACCGTGTCACGTATTTTAACCTAGACTAAAATACCAATTTATATTTTAAACTAACTAGAATTTTATTTAATGCCCAAACTAAAAGATTTCGAGATTGGTTCCAACCGCATTTGTACTTACAGTTTTCTGGCTCCAAGCTGAATTACATTTCTATGGCCACAAATGCAATTCGTAAAAACGGCCGACACAAGGTCGATCTTGTTTTCAAATGACAATATTTAACAATATTTACATTTTATCTAGTGGAAGGTTACATGTCAACAACAGAGGTTACATATTTGTGTCCAAACGAATCCGACATTTACCTTAATAAACATTAAGTAAATGCGAAGGGTTTTACAGAAAATCAAATTTTACTATAAAAAGGATCCACGTAACTTTTCCTGGCATGCATTTTAACAAGTGGGATCCAAGTTAAATTAGCACAAAATAAATAAATGGTATTTTTATTTATTTTAATAAACCACTAGCAGCCCCAACGTACTACTGAACTGAGTAGCCTACCCATATTTCTGCCGATACGACATACAAGGAAGATCGTAGTTCCTGGAGAAATAGTAGCTAAACAGAAGAACATTTAAAAACAGGCTAATCTGTTACAGGCAAGTAACGAACCTGAATTTAGGAAATAACAAAAGCCTTCCCACACCACGAGGGGGGGGGGGGGCAGTTTGCTTGAGTGAAAAAATTACGATCTTCCTTACAAAGTGCTGTTGTGCATTACGTTTTTAAATATAATAGTATACATTTGGCCATGACGGCAACAGACACAGACAAAAAAGGCCAACAATGGTGAATTAAAACGCGAACTCGTTCGCCACGCTCACTTGGTTAGTTCTCTTATGGAAAGTCCAGATCTGGGCCATATCTGGTACCCAGATCTGGAACCCAGACCTGGTTATATCAAAAATTGGCCCACATCTGGCCATATCTGGCTGGATATGGCCAGACCTGGCTGGATATGGCCAGACCGGGCTGGATATGGCCAGACCTGGCTAGATAAGGACAGATCTGGCTAGATACGGCCAGATCTGGTTAGATACGGCCAGATCTGGTTGGATCTGGCGTTTTCTGATTGGCATTGTTCCCTAATTACAATTTTTAAAACAATGTGAAACAATCCGTATTACATCCGTATTACATCCGTATTTTATACGCTTATGCGTTTTTTAATACTAATATCCCTTATTTTTTTTCTTGTTTTAGCAAGAATACTACAGAAAAGAACACTGTATTCACCTTAAAATAACTGTTATAAGAGAGTCTTTTCCATGGCTGATACGTTTTATACTGCTAAGAGTGACTTTTGCACCCAATTTCATGTTTTTAGCTTGATCTATAAGAATTTGTTGCCCAAACCCCTGGGAGGAATCACGAGGAGGTTCTGGGGCGGGAGGTGGGGGGGGGGGGGGGGGGGCACTGATGGCACTTGGGTATTTCGTTGGAGCCCATGGCTGGTTCGATTTTTACTGTTAAGAAAGACTTCTGTCCCAAATTTATGTTTTCTGCAAAAATTCTGCAAAAATTTGTTACTCCACTTAATTTCTCCCCAGTGATCTACAATAATAATTGCTCAGCCGATGCGAATACTGCAGTAACATCAAAGTCGTGTTCAAAAGGCCCTGATCGGTGTTAATACCTACATTTTGAGCTGTACAAATTGAAAATTGGTTCATTGGTTCGATCTCTAGGTGAGAGCAAAAGTTCTAACCCATTTCCGCTTCAAGGCTTTCCGTGTCAAGAATAATGTAGTTACATTAAAATAGCATGCGAAAGGCCCTAGGCCTTGTCCATACCTACGTTTTAAGCTATAGAACTTGAATATCGGTTCTGTGGTTCGATCTCCAAGCGAGGACAAAGAGTCCCAACAGCAACTTTAATGATTTCTGCCCAGTGCTCTGCAATAATAATTGCTCTGCCGACGATAACACTGCAGTCACATCGAAATCGGGTTCAAAATGCCTTGGTTGGTGTTAATACCTACTTTTTAAGTTATACAAATTGAAAATTGGTTCATTGGTTCGATCTCTAGGTGAGAGTAAAAGTTTTAGCCCATTTGGCTTTCCGTGTCAAGAATATTGTAGTTAAAATAGCCTACGAAAGGCCCTAGGCCTTGTCCAGACCTACGTTTTAAGCTATAGAACTTGAAAATCGGTTCAGTGGTTTGGTCTCCAGGTAAGGGCAAAGAGTCCCAACAACAACGACAACAACAACAACAACAACAAGAAATGGCCATGCTGTGGACGCCGAACGGTTTGATTGTTGTCATTAAAATTTGTAATGTGTTGAAATAGTTACGACACGACCTCAAATACCGAATTTCGTTGGTCCATGTCAATTCTGGGCGAGACTATAGGAGTTCAAATTTTGACGTTTAACATGGAAGTTCATGCTGAGGCGTACATAAGGACCGCTACCGCGCTCCTTTATGATTCGTAAAGCACAACAGCACTTAAACAGATGCAATTTTCTCAATTGTACATTTGCTTATTTCTATTAAAAATCATCAGTTTTTATCCTTGTACATTTTAACAAGTAAAGTAAAACTTCAATCATATATCCATTTTTTTACGGCACACTGACGTTTTTGATTGTAATCCGTGTACCTTTCTTTATGCCATGCGGTAATTTACACCAAACATAATTCACTGTAGCCTTGTGGCTGGAAGTAATTTTTTTTTCACATGAAAAGATATAAACGCGCACGCACATGCAGTGATTGTTGCTGCGCGCGCATGCAGTGATTGTTGCTATCCACTTTAAAATAATTCAGCTCATCTCTGAAAGCCTGAATCACCTATGGAATAAATTGGCCATTCTATCGTGTTTAGCGGCCATTGGTTTAAAACTGTATGGGTTTAGCAGTAAAATGGATTCTATCAATTTTATTTTATTCTCAGGAACCATGAACCTAAATACGTTAAGAGACAACAGACATCAACCATCATTTTACCCATTAACAATCAACTTTTTAGCATAGCAAAGACATAACACGAGCACGAAGAATGAATCTGGCGTTTTCTGATTGGCATTGTTCCCTAATTTCAATTTTTAAAACAATGTGAAACAATCAAAACTTGATCGTTTAAGGTCCCGTAACTCCGGAACGGCTCGACCAATCGAAAAAGTGGCCTCTGTGAGGATGAAGTCCAAGGAAATTTCTGGCTTAATCATGTTTCAGATTTTAGGTAGGTGCACTAATTTTTTTTTCTAAAACTGTATCACACAGCAAGAACAACAACAACAATAAGTGAACAGTTATCAACTAGCCTATCTGGCCGAGTTTGGTCGAAATATATTGAATAGAACGGAGAAATTGGTTTTGCTGGAGAGAGAAATTCAATCATATACATAGACACGGCATGATTAATGATTACGCGCGATTACACGTATTCCAGGGACAATGAGCGTCACTCGTGGCTAACGTTCGTCTGTTCGTTGATGAGAAATCCCGTTCGAATCGCATTGGTCTATAACTGATGTAAACCGATAAGTGAAATGTGCCGCCTGACGCAGCAAAATACTTGTAAGTAATAAAAGAAGAATATTTTAATTTTCGGCGTCTTCTTGTTCACAGCACCATTTTTACCTCTATCTACTTACATTTCCAGGGTAAATCAACTCGTACGACGTAAACAGTTTTTAGGAGCCATTTTGGGCCACCATTTTGAATTTCCACAAAACTTGAATAGCAACTTCTTGATGATGATGTCGTTCTGATTACTCCTAACCAGTATTTTTGTTAAGGCTGATGAACGATATAAAAGATAAAGCGGCCAAAAAACCGTTTTTTTGGACGCTACTTTTGTCTTCCATTTAACATTTTTAGCAGCAGGCATACAATCGACTGCATACTACGTTCAGCTTGATTTCAAACAATATTACTATGAAATTTCATTCGAATTGCTTTATGCATTTGGCTATAACTACCGTAAATCACTGTTTGGGGGGGGGGGGGCGATGAGGCTTAATGGCGCGTCGACAGCTTGGTCACTCTTTGGGCGCCATTTTGGACCACCATGTTAAATTTTTATAAAAGTTAAATGGAACATTTGTAATGAATATATTTATGTTATTCTGCGTATTTCAAATCAGTTTGTGTTCAATCTGATGAACTATTTAGAATAAAAAAGTCAAAATCCAATTTTTTGGGTACCATTTTGTTCCACCATTTTGGATTTTTAGCAGATGATATAAAATGAAGTATATGCATCATTCAGGCTTAGTTCGAAGAATATTCCTACCAAGTTTCGAACAAATCCAGTACGGCAAAAGACACAGACAAAAAAGGCCAACAATGGTGAATTAAAACGCGACCTCGTTCGCCACGCTCACTTGGTTATTAACAACTACTTTCTCTACTATTGTTCGTTCAACTTCATGGTGCATTTCATCGCAAACTATATTTTGCCGGAAACCGCTCTTGCTCGTTGAAGTAGATAGATTCAGATACAAGTGTGATAAATTGGGGTTTTTTTGGGCTACACGAAAAAGATGCTATTTGGCATAGAGTTATCAAAATGAAAAAACACCTCTCAACAAATTGGGGTATTGTTTTACAAACTACATGAGTAATAATGAGTATGAATGTCAAAACCTAAAAAAAACGTGTGGAATGTACATGGTTTTCATAGCGTGTGAGTAGAAGGATTTAACTACTACGACGGACTGCCTATGAAAACCATTGTATTCTATTGTTATCAAAGCCAGGTCCCCAAAAACAAACCTACTACAATACTGGGTCTGCGTTCATTGAAGCCAGGGCACCACAAACAGACTTACTAGAATACTGGGTCTGCCTTCAATGAAAACCTTTTCGAAAAGTAAATAGTAAACGATACCTGCATAGGGGCTGTGTTCATAAATGAAAAATTTTATTTTTTTTACCTGTCGTTGTACTGCCCCCACACAGAGGCAATCCGAAGCGTTTATTCTGTTTTGATTCTCCCTTTACTAGATTTATTTTCCCTTTAACAAATTTTCATTGATGCGCTAAAAGGAGTGAAACTGCTATAAAGCAGGTAATGCACATTTAGTAGGCTATAAAAATAAAATTTTGAAAATTAAAAAAAAACGACGGCAACTGCAAACGCTCAGATCATGAAATGGTACATAAACTACTGAAGGATGCATCTTTATACAAATATCCTGCTAGAAAAATGAAATAACGACAAACTGTTCACAATGAAATTTCTGACTCGAGTCAATTGGAGCATGACACCAATGCCGGTATTACATGCGACACAATGCGGAAAGGCATTTATGGTGTAAAAGTTAAATGAAGCGTGGAATAAATTGCGAACAGGCCAAGTTGCGTTTTTCCCAGCATTGTCGTGTTTCCTGCATGATGGTGTGCGTGCAATGGTGAACTGACGTCAAAGGATGTCCGTTTTACCCCTATCGACAACAACTTGTAGTACATTGATCCATTTTTAGGCTGACACTGCAATCGGTAAGTAATGGGGAGTAAATACTCTTGAGCTATGATGCGATTAACATTATCGAGAGCTCGCAAACCATTTAATGCTGCTTGTTCTCATTGACTCGACTAGACCACGTTATACATAATCGCCGCCGTCTATACAGTAGAATGTACACCATTACCAAGTTTGTCTGCGATTATTGATTTGTCTGCGATTATTGATTTATCTGCAATTATTTATTCGTCTGCGATTATTCATTCATCTGCGATTATTGATTTGTCTGCGATTATTGATTTAACTACGATTATTCATTTATCTGCGATTATTGGTTCATTGCACTTACTATTCTGCTTGCTTCGTGATGACCTGTCGACCGGAATTTAGAATTGACGAGCAAATCGCATTCATACTTCTCGAGTCAGTTTACTCCCCGGTTACTTCAACAGCTTTCGTTTTGTCCTTCTCCCATTACCACTGACTAATTTTGCAGAACGAAACGCAATAAAAGCAATGTTTTCTACTAGCCTAGACAAATATCGCTCTTATTGCCTTCTCTGAATGCATTGTTAGTCAGATCCCTCGTTGGCCATTCGTGTATCTACTTGTAATGAAATTAGTAGCTAGACTGTTTTATTATAACGAAATACACGGTTTGCGTACGTGGTATTTGTTTCATGTGTGTGTTTTGTCTATCGTTTTGTTTCTGTGGCAAGGAAAGGATTTAGCACTTCAGCGTTAATGCTAATTATTGCTGGGACCCAGTGAGCTAATTTCCTAGTACTCATACAGCACAAAATTGTTTCGGTTTTGTGTATAAAACTTAAAAAAAACCACGCAGTTCAATCCATTCTCAAATTTAGTCTTCGATTTGAGAATTGGCGTGCGTGGTTTCCACTTTCCAACGATTCGCCGGCCAGAGACAGAAAGACAGTTTCCCCCCCAAAAAATTCCAAATGTCTCTGGTCGACGTGAAGTGGTTTTTGTCGAAATGACCTTGAAAATATGAACGCACCATCAATGGGCACTTGTAAAAATTTTGTTAGTATACAAATACTAATTTGTAAGTATGAAATTTGCAATAGCTTTTATGCAAACACAAAAACACTTTGTTTATTTTTCCCCCAAAGTTTTTTTTTTGGAAGCATTTTGGGTAAAAATTAATTCACGAAGATTAATTTCTCATTATGCTTCTAACCCTACCAAACACAAAACATTACTACGCCAAAGCGATATATTTTAGTGAAATCAGTATGACACATTTTTAGGCCTAAACCTATGAGGGGGGGGGGAAGCAGTGGTCAATAACTTCTGAACCACACGAGATACAGCTGTGCTGTTTGTGGCGTTTTAAATGGCTTTGCAAAGGCACTTTTCGTTCAACAGAAAATTTAAGTTTTGAGTTCCGTTGAACGAAAAGTGCCTTTGCAAAGGCATTTAAAACGCCACAAACAGCACATCTGTATCTGGTGCAGTTCCTCCTTAGTTCAAAAACTTCCAGCCAAGCAACACAACTTTTGCCAGTGGCATCAAAAGTAGCCAGAAATCTACTAATTTAAACTAGTAAAATCAAATCAAACAACTGTCAGCAAAAATTTCTATCATTGAACATAGAGTGCCATCTATTGGTCACAAATAAAATCAAACAAAAAATTAATAAGGCTGAATCACAAGTCTTTACTTGTTTATAATTTTCTCGCCAGTCAATGTTCCCCCATACTGCAGCCAAAATAAAAAGAAAGAAGACATTAATTTTCTGCAGCCAAAAAAAAAGAAAGAAAACATTAATTTTAGCCAAGTTTCTCATTTTCTCCTAGATATCGGTGGCCATTTAGAATTTTTCAAAATATGGTCAGAATTCCACCAAAATCAATATTCTTCGGAATTTGGACCTCCCCTATTGATCTGCCGTATCAAAAATTAAAATTTCCCAATTTTTTTTTTCCGTTTTGGGTACAGGTGTAAAGTGTTAAGCAATGAACAAAAATAAATTTTGGTTTTATTAATCTGCGGACTGCACCAAAGCGCCACAGCCTTACTGTTGTTGAATTTCGTCCAATGGATTCTTAAGAATTTCAATGATTTCCGGGATGTTTTAGAGGAACGAGTTCCATTCCGCAAAATTCATTTCGCATTGTGCTATCGGAATCATGTTCCAATCGAAAGTGTAGAACACGAGTCGAGTAGCGTTGCTATTAAATTTTATCCTCAATCTTTTATTTTCTCCAAGACGCACTGCATGAAACATAGAATCGAGAGCATTGACTAACAACGAATTAAACTGATTTAACAAGACAGCTTTCGTTGATGGACTTAGGAACAACTGAATCACATTTTGAATCTGTTCAATAGCACCCCAGGCCGCATTTTCACCCCAGGCCAAATTTTGTGGGCCCTACGTTTCAAAATTTCTTGATTTAAATCGTCGTTATGTTTGAACAAGACTTCCCACTCGTGAGCTTTCAAATCAATTTGGGACTGGCCCAACGTGAAGTTGACGACAGCATTTTCTCCGAAGGAAGTGACTTGAACGGTGGCGTGAGGGCCCAGGGCGAAAACATTATCGTTACTCATATTGGTTACTTGCGGTCGTTAATAATAAGAGGTATTAATTTTATTTTTGGTTTTTTTATGCTCTTATCCTTCAAATTCGCAATGTACCTCTAACAAATGGTGCCCAGTCGGAATGACTCCTGAATTGGAGACCAAAATCGTGTTCCCAATTTGCAGTTCTATTGGCGTCCTGTCGAAGCTGACCACGGTGGCTGCCTCACCAGCAATTTCATGAATGGTCTTAACCGAATTAGCTCCGACCTGCAAACCCACTTGGAATTGAATGTTGATCCGTGAGGCAAGGGCCGACCGAGTTCGGAAGCCGTGATGTACTGTTGACCATTTTCTGACAACCATTTAAAATTATCTCTCGTTTCTAAATTCGAACGAAAACAGTAGACGCGCCTGAGAACTCGTAATTCCCTCCTAATCCGATTTACTTGTCTGTCTATGTATTTCTGGTCGCTGCATCGCTGTCACTGGATGGCTGAACCAAATTTACTAATTTCTTGTCAGCCAAGCTTAAATTTCCATCGAAATCTTAACTCAAACCTATTTCAGATTTCAGGTAGCCTAGAGTGACTGCTTCGTTTTGACTGGTAGGAGCCCCCAAATCAACTATTCTGTTTCCAGCTAAACTCAAATTGCCTTCTACAGTTTTGGAGAAACCAAGTGCGTTTTTAACGAATGTGACGGTAGCAGCGTCTGAGTCAGAAATAGGAGGGGCTAGATTGGTAATTCTCTTCTGCCTGGCATTAAAATCAGTGTCTGGTCCGCTCAAGAAATCTCCATTATGCGATGCCGTTTTGATCCGTTTTGCAGAGCTACCAAATTTATCGACGAGACTCATATTTTTTCCTTCAAGTTATGGATAATTTGAAAAAAGTTTTCACCCTGGAACAAACGTTGAATTACGTACAAGCAATACTGGCCACACAGTAACTCTCTAGAATCTTGGATACGTCGGTGGTTGGATAGGAATTTACCACCGAGATATCTTTTGATCTCTAGAGGAGCTTTTAAACCAAAAGAATCAAAATAAAAACAGCAACTGGGCCCTCGACTGAAATAACACAACCAGCGGCTTCCCTGAGCTGAGGAGTCTTGTAAATTGACTATACCACTCTCTCCATTCCGCCGCAGACGTTGAGGAAGGAGGTCTTTGCTGAACGTCCCTCTGTAATTGGTAACGCCTAATTTTTCGGCATCTCTGTTTAAATCTACGTTAGTCAGAGCCCTGTTTAATGGGACACGTGCTTCAGATAAAAACCTCGTCCAGGGTTTTTAATAGTTTTTCTTTTTTGTGACGTCTTTTTTTTTAAGTTTTTTAAGTCCGGCTCCCTTCTTTCTGTATATGGCGAGCACATCCATGGCGGCGTTATGCCGTTTCAATTCTTGCAGCTGCCTGGCGTTATACCTGGCCGAGTTGACGGCTCTGGAGATTCCAGGGCGGGTAGGAGAGGAATTATGCCGCCAGTTTGATTACGAGAAAGTTTCAAGCTCAGTCCTCGACCTGCCTTGCGAGCCTTCAATACTTTACCGTGTTGCGTTTTAGTGAGTGGAAGAATCACGTTCCCTATCTTTAGCTGAGAATTGGAAAGGCAGAAGAAGGAACTTTGCCAGCTTTGACATGTTTTAACATTTTTTGCTTTTGATGGGGAGTCAAAGAGACTGCTACGTTTTTGTACATGATTTTTTCCTCTTTATGAAAAAAAATAAAGCATCAAGCATCATACCAAAACCTCGACTTTACTCCTGTCCAATTTCAAATACATTATTCTGTCGCTAATGATCAAAGCTAAAGCTTTCGTGTTTGAAGGGACGGCAGTTCCAAAGTGCATTTTTACTTGCAAATCTATAACTGACGATGACAATCTTTCAGACTGCTTTGAAACGTCCAGTGCAACCATAGGATAATTCTTCGAGAACATATTGACTTCATAAGCTGGTCCGGACGATCCTAACCCCAACCCGTAGTACTGCTTCCTAAAATCTACGATCATTTGATACAGGTTAGAAATGTTACCTTGTGGAAAATTTAAATTTAAATCGAGAAAAGGGTAACGTTCGAAATTGAGCGTTACGTGGACGTCTGTAAAGTAACTGTGATCGAAGACTGCCGGATTTTTTTTCGCATCGTTGTCTCTAGCAGTTTGAAAACCTATTTACTATCCACCTCAGCTGTTCAACAGAACTGGTGGTGATCAATCTCCAAGCGCAGCTTGTCGAGGTGGGAAGGTCTAACTGGTCAGCGTACCAGTGTCTGAATGCGAGGGGGACGCTGATACCAGAATCCACCATGGCGTACAGTTTGTTTTTTTTGACCATCGGAGGAAGTCACGTGCGGGGGGAACCAAGTTATTTGTTCTAAGACTATCTTGCCGGCATCAACCCCCGATGATCTGAATATAGCATTATCGTCCGACGATCGAATAAGCACCAGCGTTTGTTGACAAGCATATAAAATTTTCGTATAGTCTTCGCAAAAGCCCAGTAAGTGGGACAATGGCACGGCGAAGGAAAAACTGCCTTTCGGGTTGCGGGCAAAGAGCACGTCTCTTTTGTGTTTCAGAATCAAATTCGTAGTATCGTCTGTTGAAGATGCATTATGGGAGTCCAAAATCCATCCTCTATTGGTCATTTCTGCCTGCTGCTCCGGAGAGTAACTTACTAAGCCTTTAATGGTGCTTGCAAAACCGGGCATATTTAATTGGTCGACTGTCTTGTCGCCTATTTTATATTGTATCATGCTAAATAAATATGCGGCGGCATTATTCACCAAAGCAATTTTATCATTCACGGCGTATGCCGAACTGTCGGAACTCTTGACAAGAAAACCTTTCACATGAATGTAGCTTTTGTGCGGGTGGGTGAATAAATCTTGGTTCTGAACCGTAATTCTGATTTCGCTGTTGGTAGTATTCACGTTCGTACCCACTATTGGCCCGTACTCGTGATAATTGTAACTGACGACTGATTCATCCAGTATGAATGATTCTGAAAGGTTCAGATATTCCTCATTGCTCTCCATCTTTAGGCACTGATGAGACTGTCTATGAATTTGACGTTTTCAGGACTCAGAAATTGTCGCCTTCTCGTTGTTCCCCCCTTTCGCTCGTGGCAATGTTTTATCTCTTATAAGAACCTCCCAATTGGTTGTGGACTATTGGTTCTTTAGCTAAATAAAGGTAGACTGGGAACAGTCGGTTTAATAATATTCTTATTAAATTTCAACATTTTAGGTTTTTTATTTTTTTCGTAAGTGTAGTCTCATCGTTAATGTCTCACCTCTCAAATTAACAGGCCTGTTGGCCTGGTCGGTCAACCAAATTCTAATAGAGTAAACCACGTTTTTAGTAACGGGCAGATAGATCAGATTGTGAGGCGAAGACACCACTTCATATCCCGGGGAGACGTTGGGGAAAAACGAGTAGAGAGTCGGTTGTGATGATCCGTTCACGCAAGAACCCGAAACCAAGTCGCAATGTACCAGTATGCTATTTACATTTATTATGTTGACAGTGTTTGGTCCGATGTATTCCCCAAATTCGTAATTCTTAGCTTTGAAACCAAAAATCTTTCCGATACTGGACGGTTCAGAAAAATCAACCTTATATCTCCTGTCAGTAATAGTTATTTTGCACTTTAAGAGTGTTTACGTTGCCATTTAATAGAACGTAGGAAATGTTATTAGTCTCGTCCCAATGCTTGCTCTTTTTGAATTTTCTGTAAATGATGTTTATAATTTCGTCTAATTCATAACAACCTTCTAAGACGACGATTTTAATCCAGGTGTTACCGCCGTCCGTGCTGTAAGTGAAAGAGTCGGTCACGTCCTCTATAACGTTAGGAATGGAGTTGTAAGTCTCCAGATTGACTAGAGCCAATTCGTGAGCGCCTTCCAATATCAACGGGGAAGGAAAACTGGTCAGTTTTTTCAGAGGAAAGTATGATCGACATATTTTTAGTTTAATACATTAGTTAACATCTACTGAATTCATCGATCAGTTTTCGGTACTCTCCACCGGAGAGCAATGCTTTGCTCCGTATTTCTGTGAAAATGTGCACGAATTCTTCGTCCAGAGAATTATTGCCAGCCTCTGTAGAGGCTCTGAGGAGCTTCAGTCTTTCGCACAAGTCATTCGGATCTCTATAGAACCGGTATCCTTTCCCTACAACCTCGGCAGGTCTGCTCCAAACAGGTTTTATAAAAGTCGTGTACTTGAAGCCGGCGCTGGACTTTAGTCTTTTCGTACTGTCGTCGTTGTTGTGATATATGGCTTTACTTCTCTTCAGAATATCGTGGTATTTCAAAAAGCTAGCATCTCCATCCGGTGGCTTCGAAGGGTTTTTTAACATAACCAACTGCCACAAATCGTCCGTCCCTTCGTACTTTTTTCCTCCCACGATCAAGTCGTCGTCTTGAAATTGTACCTCCATCGCACCAATCATGTAACGTTTAGCCTCTGGGTCATATCGAATGCCAAAAGTGGGGTCGGTCAAAGTCTCTCGAGTGGCAAACATGCTTAGATACTTGGTAGCTAGCGGACCGAGTCTGACTGCAGAATAGCCGAGTAAAGAGGCCTTTCCCATTTGTCTCCTACGAGCCCCTGGCGTGAGGGCAAGTGACATGTCGGAGGGCGCGTCCGGTAATGCACCCATGGAACTGGAGAGTCGTCTTCTGGTACCCGCGCGAAACTGTATCTCGCCATCGTCACTGTCTATATTCTCGTCTTCAGTATCGACGCGGACCGTTGCCGCTTCCAAAGCTTTCTGAATATGCTGTAACCATTTCCCGTGATATTTTTCTTGTTTCTTCTGTCCAGCCTCTAGAGCCAACAGTTCTTTGATTTGTCGTTGACGCTGAGCCGATGCCTCGCTTCCCTGTAGCATCTCATTTTAGTCTGGTCTACTATAGGACCAACTACTGGTTTGAATATCTTTTGCAAATGTGCAGATTCTGTCTGCTTTTCCAGTTTTATATTTTGAAATTTTTGTTTCAGACGCTTTTTTAGAGCCTCGTACTGATCGACCGCTTTCTGGGGTTTGCTTCAGTTAGTTTTAGTAGACATGACTTGAACAGATTTATTTCAACTTTTCCTTGGTCTCAACTTTGATTTGGTTGGATTTCTCATTTGCATGTATTTGTTCCAACGGAGGGGCTGATTAAGGTACTGGATT
>JAHWFP010006827.1:0-23513 GCA_023313725.1 Lithobius niger
AATAATCGAAGATCAGGAAGTTTACAGACTGCACTTTGTGCGTTAAAGGAACAGCACGCTAGGTTTCTATTTTGTGTTCTTTTTCTTCTTAGAGTCATCTTTGGGCTAGATGTTAACCCAGATGTAAATCCCTGACATACCTTATGTCCATTACATGTATTTAGTTTCCCATAAAGGAAAAAAAAAACAATCAAAAATTGGGTTTTTCGACCAATATTCAAAAATAGCTTTTTCAAGTAACGCTTTACCTGCCCTAGTTAGGTGTACGCCATCCGTTGCAAGGAAGTGCTTGTGGCACACTGCTCCGTTCCGTTCCGACGACGAAGAGAACCTCCAGGGCCATCATCGTAGTTAGAGACTGACTCCAACGGATGGCCCAGTACATACTCAGTGACGGAGTCAAGACTGAATTGTTGGGGGGGGGGGGGGGCCCAACACGGGGCACGTCTGGAAAAAGAGTGGGCCAAGGACCTTTTTTGCAAGGCAGCCACATTGGGGACTTTTATTCCGTTTAATTCAACAGGAGAGTAACGTAAGCTTCAATGCAGTTCAATATTTGTAAAATGCGCCCCATAAACACTTAAATTAGGTTACACATAATTTATGTAGTTTAGTTGCTACCAAAATAAATAACTAAATAAAATAAAAGTTCATGTAATAACTTGATTTCAAGTTTAACCTGCAAGTTTTTTTTTATTGTTTTATTTTCCGTTGGTGACCTAAGTGTTGCGGTTGGGGGGGCCTGCAGGGGCCCCAAAATATTGGGGGGGGGGTCATGCGCCCACCCCTAGCGCCGTCACTGTACACACTGCTTCCGTCGCTAACCACGTTGGATCCTGGAGGCGCTCTTCGTCGTCCGAACGAAACGGAACAGAGCAGTATGCCACAAGCTTTACGTTATCAATGTACAAAATCTGGTTTTAATTGATGCAGTGGTTATTTTGCGATGCAGATACAAAGCTTGCATTGGAGTGTATTCATAAACGTAGCACAGCTTGGCATTTGGACTCGCTTCGCTCCAATAACTAAAAAAAAAAATTTCAATAAAAAGCCTGTAGCCAGTCATTTACAGTTTTTTTTTTTACCGCGAGTGTTTGATGCTGCCTGCGCGCATCACAGCGCCGCAACTAGTGGCAACTACAGAAAGACACAAAAAAAGTACGGCGTCTCCGATTAACGAATGAGGAGCCATATTTTTTGAACAAACGTCCTCTGGTGCTCAAACGTTTGTAATTCACAGGAGGCACATGTTGACCTTAAAGTGGTACTATCGCCGATTGGAATGCGAACGAAAATACCGTGGCGCCATCTAGCGGCAGTGATATTGTTAACCTTTACAGCTTGCTACCAGGTGCACGAGGATGAACCAAATTTTCACTCAATAATGAAGGATGTTGTGGCTTGTTTGTTTCGTTAAAAGAAATGCCGTTATGCATTACTTCGATTGGTGCAAGCAAGAGCTAGATGGTACTACATAGCGCTAGATGTTGTCAGATTTCGTCTCCTTTCAATCGGTGATTGTGTCACTTTAAAGGCGCCTTTTCACCTTTTCAACTCGTAGATGCAGCACCGTAGAATCTACGAGCAACACAAAGAAAGTAGCGGTAAATTTAAAAAAAAGGAACAACACTTCGCAGCAGCGCCGCGAATTTTCATAACTAAAACGAGATCACGTGACTCACATCAGCCTATTGGATGACGGAGAATCTGGAACGTGGATGCTGTCTTTAGAATATGGGCAACGCTATCGAAATGGCGAATCGGCGCCTCTAACGGGTATGTTAACAAGCAAACGATACGTTTTGGGGTTGAACAAAACCCGCATGTAATCCACGACTCGTTGGTTAATCTTCCTCGCAAGATTTTTCCTCCTTTTTTCATAGACGGAACTGTGAGAGGTGAAAATTATTGTGGCCAGGTTCACGGGCAGTTTCTTTCCCGAGTTGGAGAAGTTAGGATTGGTTCTTGCAAAATGATGCAACACCCCACACGGCCAACAATAAATACATTTGACCTTTCGTTTTCGAAATTTAAACAAGCGGCTGCCGACTACCTAGTCGTAACCGGTCTTCTGTACACTTCCGCCACTTTAAAAACTATTGAGGCGCACACCTCTATCACACACTGCAACAGCGCTCTCTATTGTATAATCTAAAAGTAGTAACCATTACAACTGCCGGTTAAAATGCGTTAGCAATTAATTTTAGGCGTAATTGTTTGGCTTAATTTTTACCTGCCGTTTTAATTTCGTAAATAGTCGCTAACGGATAGTTAGGTTGTTCATTTATGCAACACAGTGCGGAGATTTGACGTTGCCTTGGCAACGTGATTTAAGGCATAATTTACAGCTTGTGGGTCTATTTTTTTTTTACCTGCCGTTTTAATTTCGTAAGTAACAGCTTACCGGGAGAATTTGGTCGAGAGTAGGTCTATTCATCCATGCAACACGGTATGGAAACTATTTTAAATTAAGTTAATGTGCCGTGCTTTTAAAACTAATATGCGATCGTTGTATCTACTTGTGAACACCGTTTGTCTCTGTCTGGTATCGTTCTGAAGTTGAAAATAGCCACGGACGGACGGACAACGGCTTTGTAATAATTGTTCTTAGTCGTTTCGGCTTACAGAAGACTAACTAAAAAGGGTTCTAATTGTTACTTACATCGTTGGCCGTCATCTTCGCCATACTTAAAGCCGTTATATTTAATTTTCGGGAGTTTTTTAAAGGAAAGTTTTCCCACAACGAGGGATGTTATTGGCTACTGTACATTAGCGGTTTGGCAAAGCTTCATGAAGTGGAGAACTATGTGTGTAAATAAAAAAGTTTGTGCCAACATTTCACAAACATAAAGAAAACTTTAAACGATTGGCTGCAGGCCTTTTTATTGTAGCGATGTCATAGCATGAGTGGATAGCTCCATCCATTCATGGTTGTAGTTATAAGAGTTTTTGAGATTTCATAATCTTTTATTTTGTAAGTGGGACACTCTGTTTAGTCTTGTACATTCTCTTACTTCTTTCAACTACTTTATGGAAAAATTATTTATTGTATTCCAAATTTCTTTTTAAAGAGCTAGCAGAGGTGGACTGAAAAGTTCATCCCCCGATGGCTATAACGTCTGGTTTTCTGAGAATGGGCTAGCTCCTAAACCAGGTTCTCGGGGTGAACTCTTGGTGGGGAACAGGGCCGTAGGTAACGGGATATGAGGGATGGGATGGGGGGGGGGGGTAAATGCCCTGTCAAAAAAGTTTGAGGATGCGTACAAATGACACTTGAACTAACGTAAAAAAAAGCAAAAAAAAAACCTGAAATCTTGTTCTGTAGGAAAAGTTTAGCTTTTTGCAATTTTATTGATTAACAAATTTGTTAGTAAGGGTCGACCTAGGACCTCTGTGTTAAACTCTCAACTTTGAGAGCTTATAACTCCGTCAAAAGTAAACATATTTAAACCAAATTTGGAGTCTAGCCTTGACTAGTAAAGGCCTGCCTGCAGTCCAAAAATTGTGAAATTCGGTCCAGCCAAACCCGAGATGCAGACAGGGGCCAAATAGACAACTTCTTGTTCAACTTCTTCTTCTTGTTGTTGTTGTTCTGGGGATACTTTCGTCTGTCCTCTCTACAGGTCAAACCATTTGTCCTATAAAGCTGGTTCTTAGCTCATTTTACAGGTATTGCTCTGTAGATGTGCCCTTTTCATAAGGCCTTTTCTAATTGGTCAAGTGGTTCAGGGGTTACGGAGCTCTAAACCACCAGATTGATTGTTTTACATTGTTTTAAACATTGTTATTATGCAACAATACCAATTAGCAAACGCCAGCTGCGAGACATAGACTGAAGATTAAAGGATTTGTTTCTATTGTTACCATTGGCGATAGCCAGATTAGTAAGGGTCAGCCTATGGTCTCTTGTGTTAAACTATCAGCTTTGACCGTCAACTGCACTGTTTTACAGTTTAGCTGCAATTCTAAAAGTAACACGAATTAATAAACAAAAACGGAACGTTAAATGTTTAGAGTAAGGATCTAAAAGTCAAAACCTAGAAGGAACATGGACAAGCTTTGACAGTCAGGGTCTAGCTGTAAAATTTTGTCAGTAAGAGGCTGGAAAGCATTAGACCCTTACTACCCGGTGGTCAACAATAAATACATTTTCACGAAAAATTGGAAATCATCATACAATGACCCATGTGATGATCAAGTGGTAGTATGGTTATACGTTTCCTGCTTTGCTTTACGTTGAAAATTATTTTTCAATTTAGTAACATGCCAGCATATTCGTAGCAGACAGCATTATGGTAATCCTCTACCATAAATCTACGAAATATAATAAAAATTCTAAAGCATCAAAAGACAAAATGCCAAACTTCACAACAAAATTGTGTTATTAAAGTTCCAAAACAATATTGTAAGAACAAAGAAAACCTGCTACAACCGTTCATACACACGTTCAGTCCGAAGAGACTAGAACTAATCTAACCACCGGGTAGTAAGGGTCTAATGCTTTCCAGCCTCTTATTAACACTGGCGATAGCCACTGTTAGTAAGGGTCAGCCTAGGGTCTCTGTGTTAAACTCTTAACTTTGAGAGCTTATAACGCCGTCAAAAGTCAACATTTTAAAACCAAATTTGGAATCCAGCCTCGACTAGTCAAGGCCTCTCTACAGTCCAAAAATTGTGAAATTCGGTCCAGCCAAACCCGAGATACAGAGAGGGGCCAAATAGACAACTTCTTGTTCTGCTTCTTCTTCTTGTTGTTGTTGTTGTTCTGGGGATGCTTTCGTCTGTCCTCTCTACAGGTCAAACCATTTGTCCTATGAATCTGGTTCTTAGCTCATCTTACAGGTATTGCTCTGTAGATGTGCCCTTTCCATAAGGCATTTTCTAATTAGTCAAGTGGTTCAGGGGTTATGGAGCTCTAAACGACCAGATTGATTGTTTTACATTGTTTTAAACATTGTTATTATGCAACAATGCCAATTTGCAAACGCCAGCTGCAAGACTGAAGATTAAAGGATTTGTTTCAATTATTAAGTGTTAGTAAGAGTCAGCCTAGGGTTTCAGTGTTAAACTTTCAATTTGGACCGTCAACTGCACTGTTTTACAGTTTAGCTGCAATTCTAAAAGTAACACGAATTAATAAACAAAAACGGAACGTTAAATGTTTAGAGTAAGGGTCTAAAAGTCAAAACCTAGAAGGAACACGGACAAGCTTTGACAGTAAGGGTCTAGGTATAAAATTTTGTAAGAGGCTGGTAAGCATTAGACCCTTACTACCCGGTGGTCAGAAATAAATACATTTTGACGAAAAACTGGAAATTTTCCTACAAAGACCCACGTGATGATCCAGTGGTTGGTATACGTTTGCTGCTTTGTTTTATGTTGAAAACTATTTGTCCATTTAGTAACATGGTAGGGTATTCTCAGCAGAGAGCATTACTGGTTATCCTCCACCGTAAATCTACGAAATATAATAAAAAATTCTAAAGCATCAAAAGACAAAATGCCAAACTTCACAAGAAAATTGTGTTCTTAAAGTTCTATAACAATATTCTAAGAAAAAAGAAACCTGATACAACCGTTCATACACATTCTGTCCGAATAGAGTAGACCTAAGCTAACCACCGGGTAGTAAGGGTCTAATGCTTACCAGCCTCTTACAAAATTTTATACCTAGACCCTTACTGTCAAAGCTTGTCCGTGTTCCTTCTAGGTTTTGACTTTTAGACCCTTACTCTGAACATTTAACGTTCCGTTTTTGTTTACTATACTACTAATGGTCTTCGCAGGCACACGGCCCACGGGTAAATGGAAGCCGCCACGACTCGCTTTACGAATTCGTTCAAAGGTGTACGTTTCGTCCCTCGCGCGTGCGCGCCTTTTGGATACACCCTTTACATCTATATTACTAGATGTAAGCCCGTGCTACGCACGGGTGTTGTAATGATTGCGTGATGTTTCCATCACGGTGTTGGTTTGGTGCAGTTCTTTATATGTAAGTGGCAGTAAAGTGATTGATTGCGTTCAGAGCCGTAATTAAGGGGGATGCGAAGGGTGCAAGGCATTCAGGCCCTGGAGGCAAGGGGGCCCAAAATTCAAAGCAGGTGGCCGAAAGTTTTTACATAAAACTTGTGTCCTAAGTGTTGTGGGTGTGCCTCCATTATTGAGGCACTCCCTTTAGTTGCACTTGCTGGCCACCACAGCAACTTCCTGTAACCTGATGTGTGGCCTGTATGTTTAATAAAGGCTGTAAAGGTCAGTGTTGGCAGGAAGCCAATGCTCACTATTATGCCATTCACCCCCTGTTATCATTGGACCCACACTCACTGGGAGGGGGTTCATAGCCCCGCATCGGTAGTTAGCTAGGAGCTTGATAACTTAGGCTAACATAGCAAAAACCACTATAAAATAGGCCACAATCATGAACCCAAAATTCTTTAGTTTTGGGGGCTCTACATTTTACTCTTGCACCCCTTCCTTTGAAAAATGCTAGCTGCAGCACTGATTGTGTTGGCGTTGCCATGTGTTGCGATTTATTGACTTTTGACTTGAGTGTTGCTAGCACTGCTGCTGTTGTTTTGCAGTACAGTACAATGAAGTGGCCAGCACAAACGAAGTGCTCATACGTTTTCTAGCAGGGAAGCATAAAATTTGCTCCCACCCAGAGAAAATATTTATTTACGTCAACATTTTCAATTACCAAGCACAACTGGAGAGGGAGTAGGAGAGTAGTAAGGAGACAGGTACAGCCGAAAAGGAAAATGAATGAATGGTCTTTTTTTTTGGGGGGGGGGGGGGGGGGGGCTGCGGCGGATGGAGAACCATTTTCTGATGCTGGGTTGCGGGATTGGGAAAATGTGGAGGAATATGATGATGTCACAGACCCCAGACATCGGCATATTCTTCGTTAGCGGCATATTGGGAGCTACTAATTTGTAACGTCACACGCCAAACGGGGTATAAGTAAATAAAAAAGAACTGATTGGCTATAAAAATCTGGCCGTCGGACTGATTTACTGCCAAACGGGAAAAAGGGCAAAAAGAAATAATAAAAAGTCATCAGTCGTCTCCCTTAGTAACGTGGGGCCGAGATGGGGGCAAAATGGAAATAAACACCTTTGTTTCTATTAAGCCTTAAAGAACAAAAATACCTATGTTAAGCCATGGGAACAGCTACGTTTTGAAAAATAAATAAAAGGAAAACCCGTGTGTTGATGATTAAAGCATATTTTGGCTTCGCATCGCTTGCACTTGCACTATGCAACCAACGCGTGAGTACTGAGTAGTGATGATGTGATTACGAATTAAAAACTTTATTCAAACATTACAAAGTCATACAGAACATAACCATGACATAACGCTATGCAGTTAAGCTACCACGTTGATCACTCAAGTCACTGAAATAGCCAAGCATTTTTTTTCTAAAACACCGAGCAGTTTCGTACTCAAAATCCCGATTGCTTCTTTTTAAACTTAAAAATTAGATGCTGTCTTTTGTTTACAACACAACTGCTAACAAATCCGTACAGCTTGAACTGACTTGTGGTAAATAATAACTGTAGGCGTCGAACGATAGCTGCCGTAGATGCTGAGACAACGGTTCGTGCTACATTCACGCAAGCATAGCCCACTACATCCCGGTCGTGCATATTGCTCGTTCTCTTGCGTTGACTATCAAGAGATGGCGCCACGACTGTTGATCTGGGTGGTTACTTGCGGCCGTCGGCCGTCGTGTGGCCGTCTCGTTGCGTCCATCTGACGCGACAACTCGATTTTATTAATAAAGATATCAGGGACGTTTTTATAGGGGGGGTTTCGCCAGTTGGCAAAGCAGTCGGCAAAATTACATACTTTATGGCCAGTCGGCAAATCGGTCGAATAAATTACATAATTTTTTGGCTAGATGGAAAATCATGTCGGTACATTTCTGGTTTACACCCCTCCAACTTTTATCCTTCCTGACGTCTTTGCATTATATGTATAGAAAGTCACAGATTAGAGAACAACCGCCCGGTTGTTCTCTAATCTGTGTAGAAAGTATCCATACGACGAGCGCGCGTGAGGGAGGACGGGACGACAAGCCGACAAGCGCATAACCAGAACCTTAGGGGGCTCTGGCATAACAAACCAAAATGAGGGGTAGAATACGCAGGCGTGGGGAGATGTCCAATCGTATTGCCATGGAAATGATGGGGCAGCAAGCTTGACCGAATTATGCTTTAATAACCTAGCCTGCTGCAAGGCTATACTATAAAAATAACTGCGAAAACAAATAAAAATGCACGATCTAACACAAATTAATGAACGGTGGTAACGTCACGCTAACATCCCCATGCTAAAAAGTGTAGGTTATATACGGTTAATCTGAAAACCCGCACACGTCACCGCGTTAATTTTGATAACCCACACTTTTTTTGGGTAATCTAACACTTTTTACGGGGTCTGCACAGCCCCTGCTTCACCATGTGACAGCTTCACCGCCTGACATGTAATGACCCACTTTTCACAAATGCACAACACAAATTCAACCATTACACCCCACAGCAAAATCAGCGTAGACCGGCACATTTGCGACGCGACTGGCGACATTTTTCATACCAACACGGAAAAAAAAAAGCCATATTCGCATACTACGTTAACTGCACAAGCTAATCCTAACCTACCAACCTTTTGTCCCGACGGTACGAAAACTATAGGCTACTGATACTTTAAAATACAGCTAAAACTTACAACTTAAGCCCATAGTGCTTTTTATACTCTAATCTTATTTAAACTGTTAAAGTAGAAAAATACGCCCTTACCTTAAACACTAAATTCGGAAACTTGGACAGTAAAAAAAGGATGTCTTTCCCTTAGCTCTGACTATCTAGATAGGAAATTTCCGTTCAAGAATTTACATCAGCCGTATGTAAAAAGTCTTAAATTCATTAATTCATGAAGTCTTTAATTCATTAAATTTATTATTAAAAAGTCTTTAATTCTTTTACAGTTTTTAAAAACTCGAAGTCGGTAAGTTAGCTTGACGTCACATCTTCCATTAAAACATATATCAGTAAGAAATAGGCAGCTAACCGGCGATAATTGCTCATGTGCTCGAAACGAGGCAGTCCAATATCTCAGGGGTTGGAAAAATCACTAGTGCTTTGCATTCGACATTGGACTGCCCGTTTCTCGCCAACGAGCAATTATCGCCAGTTAACGGCCTGTTTCTCGCGGATAACTATTACTGAAATTTCACTGTCTACAATTTTTAGCAAAAAATGGAAAATTAAATTAACTTACTTCCCACTTTCTGAGGTAGGATTAATACGGTGGTGCATCAGTAGCATATTTTTAGGGACGACATTTTGTGACAATTATAACACACAAGCCAGACAAACTAAGCAAAATACTCAGAATTTTGCAACATTCTGCAGGCGTGCATCTGGTCATGCAAAGATCATTGATAGCGAGTTCTTTTGCCTCCACTACAGTCCCCCCCCCCCCACCCCTCTCGTCACACGACGTTACCCCTGAGTCAATAAGGATCGAACATAGATACAAAGTTGGCCACATACTAGTTGGCCACAATACACTGTCAGGCTGAGCCGATTTTAGTCTTCTGTACGCCGTAACCGGCGAGAAGACTATTGCAACGACTTTGTCCGTCCGTCCGTCCGTCGCTTTTTTCAACTTCGCAACAGTACCAGATATTGACGACCATTGTTTACAACGTCCATTGTTCAATAGACTGCTTCGACGCGTCCATTGTTTACAACGTCCATTGTTTAATAGACTGCTTCGACGTAACTAAATTAAATAATAACAGCAGTTGTAGTGCATGATAGAGGTGTGCGCCTCAACATTGGAAGTGGAGGAACTGTACAGAAGACTAGGCAGTCGCTGTACCCGCTTGTTTTTTATTACAATTTACTGCTGAATTAGTATTTTAAGCGTCCCTAAATTTTCAGCAACCACCAGCTAAAGTAAAATTTGTGAGACCTCTGACTACTTTAAAGGTCATGAACATAAACTGAGACGAGGGTAGAGCATGTTAGGTTTCACACTCTTCCTGGTGATAGTTTTAGGGTTTAAATAAAAAAAAAATACTCACTGGAAAACGTTCAACTGAAGGAATTTGTAACAAAGTATAAACAAACAACCGTTTGTAACCTCCGACGAATGCAGTTTCATTTCTCTTAATTTACAAAGTACTTTCATGCTGTACTGCGTCATGCATACTCGATCATCTTTACATATCTTAAGCTTTAACTTACATAAGGTGACTCGGGGAAATATATACCAAAAACAAAAGAAACAATTTGTAGCAACTTTCACTATGCAGAAAAGTATATGAAATAAAAGTATTTGTTAAAAAAAAAAATCACCCGAGCAAGAATTATCTAGCCTGCTGATATCGCCTGGCTAAAGGAATACTTTTTCAGAATTTTAGTAAAATGCCAAAATCATCTGGAAACACTAAGCAGTATACGATCCAAAGCCATGAGCCAGAAAAAAAAAATACTTTCCGATTAGCTTTTCAAGACCAACTCCGAAAAATATTGTGAAAGGCTACAGACAAGTGAGTCATACTGTTCGAGTTACTCTGTCTTTTTATAACGGTTTCCTGCATCCTACAGTTCAAGACACACGCTAGTGTGTCGCGCAAAATTAGGCAACAAACATCTCATCAATTCAGTTGTCGGGAGGTAAACCATTGTAGCGCGACGCCATAGCGTTAAGTGTCTAATAATCTGAAGCATAGTTGGGCAGCACATTTCAGATACTTGGGAAAAAATAATAATGCGGTACAAAAGCTTTAAATGTGGTAAAATGGAGCGCAATGATCCACCTGACGAAAATTAACTCGTGTAGGAATGCCAGCTATGCTGCTTTCAATGCAAAATCTGACCCTCAATAACGTTGCAAATGTGTTACTTCTAGTCCGCTCATCCCCATGTTAATTTACATCATATCAAAAACCAAAACTGGTAAAAGGGACCGTCAAGTTTCGAATGGTTCGGCCCTTCAAAGGAGTAATATCAACACACCAAAACATTCGCCAAGTTAATCGCACCACTTAATAGTTCGAAGGTTAAATGAAAACTAGAACATTGCTACTTTCGGTAGCAATGTTCAAGTTTTCATTTAACGTCCAAAGTATTATTCGGTGCGATTAAGTTGGCGAATATTTTGGTGTGTTGATATCACTCCTTTGAAGGGCCAAACCATTCGAAACTTGGCGGTCCCTTTTACCAGTTTTGGTTTTTGATATAATATCACTCCTTTTTTTTTAATTGTGTATTGACTCAACTCCACTACCGTGCAGATAAGTAATAAAGTGCCACGTCAATAAGAAAATGGTTTTCAACAATTTGCAACTACCTTTTGCCTAAGGCCGAACTATTCTCAACTTAGTCATCTCTTTATTGGCTTTTGGTTTGGTTTTAATTTTGTTGTAATTTGTTGTATTTAGTTAGTTTTGGTGTGTTGATATCACTCTTTTGAAGGGCCGAACCACTCTCAACTTGGTGGCCTCCTTACCAGTTTTTGGCTTTGTTTATTTTGCTTTGTTTTTACACTTGGTTTATTTTTCGTGAATTGGACGTGAATACAATTTCTTTGCAACGTTGTTTAGATTTATCGTGATACACTAGTGTGTGCCTAGGCACGTACGTCAGTATACACGTTCTCATTGTCGGAACTTTGGCCGTCCAATGAGATACGATGCCGACAATACTAATAATGGTTATAACAATATTTTCGTACTTACGCGCCCTCCCACGCCATCCCTGTTACGCCCCCAGGCTCCAAACCATCAAAGGTACGCAGTTCGTATTGTACTGCACCCATTCGTCCAATTTCATAGCTGGAAGCCTTCCCGTTATCTCGGAATCGATGAATAATCACCCTATGGGATTTAACATGGGGATGAGCGGACTAGCTAGCTAGGTAGTAACATATTTGCAACGTTATTGAGGGGCAGATTTTGCATTGAAAGCAGAATAGCTGGCTTTCAAACACGAGTTAATTTTTGTCAGGTGGGTCATTGCTCTCGATTTCAACACAATTTAAGCTTTTGTACCGCATTATTATTTTTCCCCAAGTACCTGAAATGTGCCCAACTATGCTTCAAGATAGTAAAGCAGAAATTTTACGTAAATCCACTTACAGATTTAATGTACCTCAGGTAATGAACGATTACGGTAAACAGTGCAGGTCATATGCAATCCCAACTCTATTTAATAAGTTACCCATTGACCTGCTAAAAGAATAAAATTAGAAAAGAGATAAAAAGATATTTTTTAAACAATTAAATGTATGTGAAATTAAGGATGGCAATTGGGTATATGATTGTTACATTATTTTGCTTTATATTCAAGCTGTGTGCTAGTTTAATTATTATTATTAGTATTCTTAGTTCTTTTTTAATGTTTTGCAGTTACCATATTTTTTATTGTAACAGTGTGGTTTCTGTTTTGTTTTTGAAGCGATTTTTAAATTTTTTTTTTTAATTTTTATATTGACTTTTAACATATGATGTAATAAGGTATTTGTTTTTTTTTTTGTTTTTTGTGTGTACATTGTAATTGATATTTTATGGATAGTAATTGTAAATTTGATATGTATCGGCTCTTCACAAGTTTCTGAGTGAACTTAAAGCCGTTATTTGGTAATAAACTATTATTATTATTATTATATAAGGCACTGACGCAATGGCGTCACGCTACAATGGTTTACAACCTCGACAATTGATTTGATGTGATGTTTGTTACCTAACTTGGCGCGACACACTAGCGTGTGTCTAGATAGGGTGATTATTCATCGATACCGAGATAACGGGAAAGCTTCCAGCTATGAAATTGGATGAACGGCTGCAGTACGATACGAACTGCATACCTTTTCTGGTTTACAGCCTGGGGGTGCAAAGGGAATGGCGTACGAGGGCGCATAAGTACGAAAGTATTGTTATAACCTTTGTTAGTATTGTCGGCATTGTCTCTCATTGGATGGCCAAGTTCGGACAGTGACAACCTGTATACTGACGTGCGTACTATTGTGTCGTCACAATTCTAAGCAACGTTGCCAAAGAAATTGTGTCTACGTCCAATTCACGAAAGACAAACAAAATGTCAAAATAAAGCCAAATACTGGTAAAGAGGCCATCAAGTTGAGACTGATTCGGCCTCACAAAGGAGTAACATGCACTAAGTAAAAAAATTAAAAAATTAAAATAAAACCAAAAACTGATAAAAAGACGACTAAGTTGAGAATGGTTCGGCCTCTCAAAGGAATGATACGAAATTTAAATATTGAAAAAATGGCCTCTCAAGCTATAGTTGACGTTGAACATTATTTACAAATCTGCAGACTAGTTGAGTATTTAAAAAAAAGAAGTGATATCATATCAAAAGGGATCGCCAAGTTCCGAATGGTTCGGCCCTTAATCGCACCGAATAATACTTTGGACGTTAAATGAAAACTTGACCATTGCTACCGAAAGTAGCAATGTTCCAGTTTGATTTGTCGGTGCGATTAACTTGGCGATTGTTTTGGTGTGTTGATATCACTCCTTTTGAAGAGCCAAACCATTCAGAACTTGGCGGTTCCTTTCACCAGTTATGATTTTTTATATAATTTATTACGTACGACTTTGGAGAGATGGATCAGACGATAGGAGTATCCGCGGTGCGTTACGAAGTTCGTTGGTTTTTCGAGTCCTGGTTACGTGATTTCAACGAAGTGTTAATGCTTACAGAATCTGAGCTATTTTTAGTGCATGCTATTGTGGTATTATTCTCTTTTACCCTATATAATTTACAGCAATTTGTGCGTTTCTTTATTAGGGCTTACGCTGGCGTTTGACATCATGGCTTCAATCGGTGAAAATAAAACTCGGTGGGAATTCTTAACAAGTTTTGTATTGGACAGCTAACCAGTATACAACTGAAAATACCATGAAAGATTCACACAGCATCGGCCATCCTTTTAACTCACCGTTACTGCAGTCTTTCAAACATTATGTGCTTTTTTTTTTGGTAGAGTTAAGTTCAAACTAATAAAATGGGTCACTGTGTTTTGGGGAACTGACTTTTCAAACATAAAAAATTAATCTGACATCGTTAACTCGATACTGTTTAGCGATTCACTATCAGGGAAATTAATTAATGGTTACAGACCACTGAGAGACCAGTGGTCTTCATGGCCTTTTTTTTTTTACAGTATAAAACAATAAACGAAAATACAGATGCAAACCTATTTACGTTGCCTTTTGGACTTGTATGTCAGACTGCCTAAGCGGAGAATCGAACCTACGACCTTTTAAACCCAAAGGCCGAGGTCTACCGCTGAGCCATTCTGACACGGCCGAAAGGAAACGTCCATAGGCCGCATTTAACACGTGTATATACAGTATTCAAATAAACGTACACTTTCAAATTGCCACTGGAGAGACGCTTATTTGTATACGTATATGCACGTGTTAAATGTTGCCTATGGTTTCCTTTTGGCCGTGTCAGAATGGCTGAGCGGTAGGACCTCAGCCGTTGGTCGTGGGTTCGATTCCCCGCTCACGCAGTCTGACATAAGTCCAAAAGGCAACGTAAATAGGTTTGCATCCGTATTTAACTTTTGTTGAGCATTTGGCTTTCCGTTTTTAAATTATTACACAAAAAAATATAATTCTCCAGAAAATTAACAATTTGCCGAAATTTCTGTCCCTCCTCATATCAGTAAATAAGAAGGACGGCATAGGAGGGAAAGAGTAGACGTTCGTGACATCGTTTTCTGTGGGGAGGGCGCAGGGTTGCAGAAGTTATGCTAGGGGAGCCGGGTAGAGTAACATGATAAAGGGAAGCCTAAAAAGCAACCCCTAAATAACTTATAACTGCTTCTCTGCAGTACTCGCAGGGACGAAGGCAAAGCGAACGAAGACTGAAGCAAAATGGGAGCTAGTAATGTCTGCAAAAGTTGGATAACTCCAAACTAAGTTTGCCTACTTGCCGAGTTATTGACTTTTGTAAACATCAGTGGGTCCCCTTTGTCCTTTCTTCCTTCGCTTTGCTTTAGTCCCTGCGAGTATTGCAGAGAAACAGTTTGGATTCATTGAGGGGTTACTTTTTAGGAAAAAATAATTTTCTCCTAAATAAGTTACACGCTGGTAACTGCATGTACTGCACACAATCAGTTCTCAGTCTTTCAGGGGTTGCTTTTTAGGCAAACTGAATTTAGTGGGTTATCTATCTCCTTTCTTCCTTAGCTTTGTCTTTGTCCCAGCGAATACTGCAGAGAAGCAGTTGTAAGTCGTTGAGGAGTTGCATTTTAGGCAAAGTGTATTTGCCAGGTTATCTGAATTTTGTAGACGTTAGAAGGCTTCCCTTCTGCCCCTTTCAACCTTCGCTTTACTTTTGTCCCTACGAGTATTGCAGAGAAGCAGTTCTACGTCGTTCAGGGGCTGATTTTTAGGCAAAGTGCATTAACTGGGTTATCTGAATTTTGTAAACTACTGAAGCTCCCCTTCATCCTTCGATTTTCCTGTCCCTGCGAGTACCAAGTTGTTCAGGGTTTGCTTTTCAGGCAATGCGAATCTGACATTTTTAGACACCAGAGGCTCCTCTTTTCGGCACGTTTACGCAACGACTCGCCTTTGCATTCTCGCAGCTAGAAGCTAGAAATCACCTGTAACTCCAACATGGCGGCAGTTTTAGCCCTGTCGACTCACAACGAAAACCGTCAATCTTAAGAGTTCAGAAGCGACTGGGAAAATTTCGCCAGGAGGAATTCTTTATCTTATTATCACGGATTGTAAGACTTAAAGCATTTATTCAAAAGAAGGCGCACGTTTACGCAGCGACTCGCCTTTGCATTCTCGCAGCTAGAACTCAATCACGATGGCAAAGGTGACATTGCCTGGGTAACAACGCTAAATGGATTAGCTAAATCCGACATCGTTTGAGTAAATACTTGCAGTCTTATAATCCGTGCCAATAATATAAAGAATTCCTCATGACTAAACAATTTTCCCAAACGCTTCTGAACTCACACGTTATTTGCTGTTTTCGTTGCGAGGCGGCAGACATAAAACCGCCGCCATGTTGGAATTTGAGAGGATTTCTTGCTCCTAGCTGCGAGAATGCAAAAGCGAGTGGTTACGTAAACGTGCCCTTATCCTTCACTTTGCCTTTGTCCCTGTTAGTACTACACAGTTCTAAGCAGTTCTAAGTCGTTCAGGTGCTTCGTTTTAGGCAAAGTGAATCTACCAAGTCATCGGACTTTTTTCGACAAGAGGCTCCCCTTTTGCCCCTTTCTTCCTTTGCTTAACCTTGTGTCCCAGCGAGTACTGCAGAGAAGCAATTGTAAGTCGTTCAGGGGTTGCTTTTAAGGCTTTCATTAACCATCTCAAACACATTTTGCCCTTTTCTTTTGGTAAGATTTTAGGAATACAGAAAACACAATAAACAACTGTGAAAACCGTACACTGAAAATAGCTAAGGTTATTGCTAAGCCTTTGTTATTGTGCTTGTTTATTTACAGGATTATTTGAGTATTTTCCTTGTGTTATTCCCTTTGCATTAATGGAAGCAACAATTCCTAAGCCTAATGGAGTCCTGGCCATGCCTATGTCACCTTCATAGGAAGTTCAGGAAGTCTTTAATATCGCCTTTGGAGATATGGCTCAGTTGATAAGAGTGTCCGAGTTCGTCACGTCAATGAAATAAGTTCGTAAGTTCGTAGGCTTACTGAATCTTAGGTAGTTTTGGTACAAGATTTTCGGTGTTTTGCTGTGTTTACTTTACTTCCAGCGATGAACTGCTGTGCTAGCCATTGATCATTCTTATTTTTAAATTAATTATCGCCGTTGAACGAGATGCTGAGTTTTATTTCTACGTGTTATCTTGTTATCATACATTTCGGTTTGGTGACGGTAATCAACGTTCCATCGTTTTACGCATTAAACGACTTGGGAATGGCTGAAATGTAGCTACATTGTAACTTTATCTTAGCTTCGTCGTATTTCATGTGCTGACTGTGCAAGAAATGTGGGTGAATGGACGTACAAACCAACCGTGCGTCATCCTATCTTACTGTACGAATCTTGATACAAAAAGGGATTTAAATTAACACTCATTTTTATGTTAGGGAAGAAGAAAACGGGCCAAACAGTGAGAGCGTTATGTCGGCGTGGCATGACCCGGATTCGAACTGGCAACCAAGTCTGTCCCCAGATCAGTGACATAAGGTCTTTATCGATACACTGGCATAACATAAAGATGAAGGGTTCAGTGAGTCATTTTATGCCAGTGGAGGAGTGGCTGTATCAATAACGGCAGTAGGGTATATATGTCAGTGAACTGGGGACGGACAGGGTTGCCAGTTCGAATCGGCTCATGCCACTCCGACGAAATGTAAGCGCATAAAGGTGGTTTACTATATTACGTTTGTCAGATTTTAGCTTGTTTTCTTCTTTCCTGGATATAAAAATATTTGTAGAAAACATTAAAAAATGTCTTCCAACTTAAATCCCGTTAGGGTCGAGATTCGTACGTTAAGGTATGATGAACGCACAGTTTGCTTGTACGCCCATTCGCCCTTGATCAACGTTCTACGCCAGCCAGTAAGCGAGCAGTTAAAGGCACATAACTCCCTCCGGTATATTTTACCAGGTTTCCTCGATACATTACCGGAAATAGTTTTATATGGATTCATCTATCTTTTATTTGATCGTCTAAGGGTACGATCCCGGTGACAGACGTGGCACGTCTACTCTAGTAAGCTTCTTTTTTACCGCTCGGTCCGAGGAGTATCTCACTCCCGCCAGAAAGCTTCTGGGTGCTTCTGGGGCTCCTTTTTGTGGCGACGTCACGCGATGTTTACACACCTAGTCTGTGACATAGTAATTCTTCGTGCACTTCAAGTCACGTGACTTGCTGCTTCCGAACGAAAGCCAAGTGAGATAGTAGCTGCCTTACTCGAGGCACACAGCTTCAATCCCAGTTAACCTTGTTCTGAGGAGAAATGGCGAGTGATGTGAACGCATTTATTTATTCCACCAAGTAGATTTGCTACCGAATCGGTAAAGGAAAGGACAAAACGAGAATTGGATCGACAATTAGGTTTGTCCTATGTTTACCGCAAGAAACTAGGAAAGAAGGGGGGTGGGTCAGGGGTGTCAGGATTCTGACACAGTGGTGGACAAAACCAAAGGCGGAGAAGAAATTAAATTGCGGATTGAGTTTCAGACGTAAATTGTCGCAGCAGACATAAGGCCTATGGAAAAAAACGTTTTAGCTGCAGTGCCAATTAAATTACAACTATAGGGTCGGTCGGGAGAAGCTTTTTTTTTTTTTGATGGTACACTTAAAACAGACCCAATTTTATGCCTTTTATTTAAGCTGTTTCTGTACAGTAACGCCGCGTATGATGCCCGCGTGTACTAAAACATGAAGTCACAAATTAGGCTGCAAGGGAAAACAAAAAACATCCCATAACGGTCGGAAGGACAAAATGAGATCGGTCGCAGGGGCATAAACTTACTGCCCGAAGAACGGGAGGGGGGGGGGGAGGGTTAAAATGTCCCCCCCCCCCCAAAAAAAAAAAAGAAAAAGCGATACATAATTACCGGTCCCTAAGCATGCCTCCTTGAAATCGCCAATAAATTAATATACGTAACATAGTCGGCAACGATAGGACGTAAATTTCAACATCAACACAGAATAAAGACCCCAGAATCTTTTATTTGGTCAACTACGTTCAAATAAAACTAACGTGTGGGTATTTTACCGCAGCAACAGCCAGGAGACATTGATGATCATAACGTGCAGTTATCTGCGCCAGTGTTTGTTTACCTTTTAGCATTCGTACGACGTGTCACATGGCGCGGCTCCGAAATGAGTATGATCTAGCGTCGGATGTGACGTCATGCTTGCTTCACAGAGCAATGCGCGCTGCGGTCGTGTGAACTATATTTTAGCGCAGTTGACGTATGAGTAAAGCGGCCAGGACGGAGGGATTTATGTGCCTTTAAACAACCTTAGGGCAAGTCCCTTTAGTCAGAGCCTCCTACAGTAAAGGCCAGATGAGATGAAGACAAATTAGGCAAGTAAAATCAACCATTGACATAGAAGGAAGCGCAAGTTTGCTACATGCTGCCATCTCTACACCAAGCGGTGAAATTTTAAACTAACCAACAAGGGTTCCAAATTCTGTCAACCGATGACGCCACTCGGCAAACTTGCGCCGTCGTTATTTGATTCGCCGTTTTGCGGAGCATTGTGTGAGGCGAAGATGATACGGCCTTTCCTGTAGGTGGCTCTGCTTTAGTCCAGTGGAAAATTAATGTAACCTTGCAAAATCAAGAAATAAAAACAATTTTTGTTTTTTTCGATTGATACTACGTCCATGACCTTCAAGAATTCAGTGGGTGACAGCGCAAAAAGTTGGGATTAAAGACGGCAGCAAAAATGGCACCCAATTTTTACCATTTGGCCTTCTTACGCAAGAGCCGTTAGTGATACACAAACATTGTTGAGATAAAAGTGGTTTGCAATAATGTAATCTAAAATGTAAGCCCTATACCTTTTATCATATATCTCTTATGGTTTACGAGAATAATGGTGATTTTAGGCTAATTTAATGCCGAAGAGGTCTCAATTTGCCAACTTACAATTTTCAACCGCTGCTGTGTCGCTTCTAATGTAGGTGAATGAGTCCAATTAGGTTCATTCGAAAGATATGAATGCTTTCTTTGCAACAAGGGTAATTGAAAGGGTCTACGACAGCGACCGAGCCATACCCGTTTTAACTAGGGGTTGGTATCACAGTCACCGTTAGATTTCTCACTCATTTTCTACTTTCAACTATTGCTGAGAAGTTTCTAATTTAGGTGGATGATTCCATTTAGGTTCATTCGAAAGGTATGAATTCCTTCTTTATAACAAGGGCAATTTAAAGTCTACGACTATTCGGGACCGAGCTACGTTCGTTTTACTAGATGCTGTATCACAGTCAGTGTTAGATTTTTTGCTCTTGTTCAACTGCTGTTGTGAGGTTTCTAATTTAGGTCAATGATTTCAATTAGCCCATTCGAAAACTAGGGTGCCTTCTTTGCAACAAGGGCAATGAAAGGGTCTATAACAGTTAGACCCCGAGCTACGCCCATTTTACTAGGGACTGGCATAACAATTACGGTTTAATTTTTCACTCATTTTTAACTTTGACTGTTCTTGTGACGTTTCTAATTTAGATGAATGAATCCAATTCGGTTCAATCTTCCTTTGAATCAAGGACAATGAAAAGGGTCTACCACTATTAGGGACCGAGCCATGCCCATTTTACTAAGGGCTGGTATCACAGTTACCGTTCAATTTTTTGCTCATTTTCAACTTTAAACGTCTCTCGTGGCGTTTCTAATTTAGATGAATGACTCCATTTAGGTTCATTCTATGGTGAGAATGTCTTCTTTGAATCAAGGGCAATGAAAATGGAGTCATCCCCTTTAATTCTCAAGGTTTTCAGCCTGGCACCCTTTGGAATCTTACAGTGTACATCCTTTTGAGTAGGTTCTAGGAAAAAACCGGCCTCAAAATGCAAGGTACACTAAAATTTCCTTCGTATTTCCATATACATGATGATCAGTCAAGTTTTGATCCAGCTTGATAGCTAAAGTACTACTGAACGATATGTTATGAGACCCGGATGATGTAATGAGGCCAAAAGGGGCCACTAATTGGCCAAGAACTGGATGACCTTGCCAAATGATATCAAGGTCATTCAACTGCTAACTTCTTAAATATGCATCACACACCATGAGTATAAATTAGGAAATATAGGGAACAAAGAGACATTACCAATACAAAAAAAAAAGAACAAAAATCTGACCAGATTTGTAGGACCTATGACGTACGTAAAATGGCTACTTTCGACCCCTGAATGGCATTCCATTCAAACACTCCGTTTTGCAAGGAAGCATCGCCTACTTTCAGGGGTCGAAGTAACCATTTTACGTGCGTCATAGGTCCAGCAAATCTGGTCCGATTTATGTTGGTTTTTTGCATTGGTAATGTCTCTTTCTTCCCTAATTTATACTTATGGTGTGTGATGCATATTTAACAAGTTAGCAGGTGAATGACCTTGATAACATTTGATTAACAAGCTGGGTCACAACTTAACTGATCACCCTGTATGTAATAAATACATTTTTAAATATAATATGCAAATTAAGCCTATTTTTTCCACGAAAACGGCAGCAGATAGCATGGATAACAATGTTTTTTCGAATTCAGCGTGCTTTTTCCAGTCGGGGACAACAATAAAACCTTTTGTTGCAATTTGTCGTGGGTTAACCACTTTTTTTTAGCATGTATTTACTGGCCTAATAGGCCAAATCGTAAAAAGTGAGTAAAAATTGGGCGACATTTTTTATGCCCAACTTTTTGGCGTTATCACCCACTTGAATACTATTGCAGGCATTGTGATAAATACATTTGTGAAGCAAAAACTTTTATTTCCGAAAAATGCAAGGTATGCTCCAAAACGGGATGATTTCTACCAGACTACTTTTTGGATATTTTAGATAATAAGCATTTGTTTATTATAAGTCCTACGAACGTTTGTCTTTTGGGGTTTAAATTCTTTTTGGGAAAAATAATTTGAAAATTACGCGTGACAATCACCTACTTTCACGTCACTAATGCGATCCAGCACAACTCACAACTGTTGGATCGAGTTTTGCTCATAATGCAGTGCTAAGGCTTGGTCATGCCTGTCGCAGTTAAGTCCTTGATAACGTCCGTGGTTGAATATTTCGAGTGTGATCAACAAATCAAATGCCATTACTGGCCAATGAGTATGATGTCTCTACAGAGATATCAGTCACATAGAAAGGTAACGTCACGTCTGCTCAACAATTCTGGAACATTCTGTTGAGTTTGTTCCAAGGTTTGCAATGCTTTTGAAGTAAAACTCTCTCCAAGAGTCAGATGTTTTGCTGCAGTGAACTTCGTGGTACTGTAGGTTTGACATCAGTGCTTGACAACAGTATACAGTATGGTACGTCTCAGAAGTCCTGAACCAGGTAGGCTTATATAGTATATGCCTATACTACACCCAGAGGAAAGTCCTGGGTTCGAGTCCTGGGTGGAAGACATTTGCTACTCCCATTAGGTGCATATTTTGCTCATAGTTTGCCGATTTGTACACCTTAGACCTATACCATATAGGCCTACCTGGTTCAGGACTTGAGATATACTGTATACTGGCAAGAAATGATACTAAAACCGAAATTTCGAATTCTTTAAAAAAAGAACATTTTGCCGGCCCCCAGCCGGCTAAAAATGGTTTCTTTGTGCCTAAAACATACTTAACCTGATAATTTAGCATTACATTCCTCGAATGTGATGTTCCCCTGGAGGTTTCTTCCGGTGCGCAGCCACCTGCTTGCATGCCCCCTACCGCGCATGCGCGCGGCAGTCCTCCCTTATAAAAGCGACAGCGTGCACGCTATCGGCATTCATTTTACTCTCAATATGTCAGGCGGTGACTCGAGAGGGGAGGCAGGGCGGGAGTTAGGTTAAGTATGTTTTAGGCACAAAGAAACCATTTTTAGCCTGCTGGGGGCCGGCAAAATGTTCTTTCTTTGTTGCCAAAACATCTTAACCTGATAATTTAGCATTATCAGTAGACCTCGTCACTTTCGGTGGCGGGCACCGTCCTGACGGGCGCCCCGGGGCGCAAGCAGGCATTCCCCCAAAAACTTTTTTATCTGGAAGAGAACAAATTTGCACTTTATTCAGAACGGGTGATAACAGGAGGTTGGTCTCTTTCGTAGGATTTGGTGGCCCTGAAAAGGACCGTTGTTTGGGTCTTGCTTCCTTCTGGATGGCTTGCTTCCATCTGGGTGGCTTGCTTCCTTCATGGATGGCTTGCATCTGTGTTCTGAGTGCTCAATGGGGGGGTTGACCACGGTTCTGGCTGCAACGATCGGGAGAAGAAGTCAAGAAAAGAAGTCCTGATTCTTCTCTTGACATATCTCTCAGGTAGTGGGAGGTGAAGGTAGTCTGGTGGCGCCAGGATGCTGCTGCCAGGATCTCTTCTATTGGGACAGCGTTGTGGTGGGCCCAGGATGTGGAGACAGCTCTCATTTCGTGCGCCGGCACTCTCATGCTTTCATTCGAAGTTTTTTCGTAGGCTGCTTCGATCGTTTTCTTTATCCATCTTGATATCATGGCTGGTGATGTTTCACCAGATTGGGGATCGACTGGGAGGAAGAGTTGGTTTCTTCCACGACGGATGTCTTCATGACGTGTCCGGGCTAAGTAGAAGCGTAAGGCTCCAACTGGACACAGAAGGCGTTCCGGTTCGTTTCCAACTAGGGTGGTTAGAGCTGGAAAGGAGATTGGTTTCGGTGGTTCCGAAGGTTTCTGTGATTTAGCTCTGAATGTTGACCTTGGGTATAGGGTGACAGAGGAGAAGTTGGGGCCAAAGATGCAGTATGCAGTGTTGCGAGTTTAATCCCGGATTTCGACGTTGGAATTTTACCA
>JAHWFP010006828.1:5583-35091 GCA_023313725.1 Lithobius niger
GTTTCTATCTCGATTCTGATTGGTCGACAGTCGATTCGTTTCCAGTGTTAGCCCCCTGTCCCCCCAATTACCCTCAGGAACCAAGCTCGGCGACCATGGTTGGTTCGGTTATTTAGGTTACTGCCCGGAGCGTAATTTGAATGCCATATGTACAGGCAATCGTCTAAGATCAAGCTAGATCAGGGAATTATGATGCGACATCTCGCACGACCTACATAATTAGTACATGCAACAGCGTGTTTCTTCGCAACCTGAGTTACTTAGGTCAGTTTTCAAAGGCACCCATTCTCTCACTCCACCTCATAATCCACCACCCAGTCACATAATCATACACTATATGCACTAACGATCCCTCCGAGAGTTCCAAAAACCCTCATGTTAAACCCGATCTTCACCATGCCTCCCTGGACTCAAAACAAGACCAACCCATTTCTCCCGTCACCACCTCCCAGCTGCAAATCAGTTAGTTCCAGAAAGTGCTAAAGCTGCCGGCATTTTTCACTTCCATTCTGGGTGGTCCATAAAAAACGCACCAGCAAAATTATTTTTGTAAGTCCAAACTTTTTTGTTAGTACCCCCAGAACCGTAATGGGTCAGATGATGTCTAATAGAACAGGTAGTTTTGAAAGTCCCGTTACGGTTCTGGAGGGTGCTAACAAAAAAGGTTGGTGCACGGGTAGCTGCGAGCACTGGGGCGTCAGATTCGATAGGCGTCCTGGTCCCAGCTGTACATCTCTGGCTTCCTACAGTCCCGGGTTCGATCCTGGGACGGGAAGTGTATATGTACGGGTTTTTCTCCGGTTGTTTCCCGCCCGTTGTACGAGGGTTTCCTCCGGGTACTCCGGTTTCCTCCCTCCTGCGGCAAAAAACAACTGTTTACGATGGTGGTTCCTTCCACTTAACATCTGCCGCTAGGGCCTTCAAAAAGCTGTATAGCTTACTGGCCGACAACCTCTATTCTATTCTATTCTATTCTTAAGAAAGATTTTGCTGTTGCGTTTTTTATGGACCACTCTGTACACCAAACGCCACCAAAAAACATCACCCCGTGCACAGTCACCCCTTCCAGAGCACTCTTGAAATATCATACCAATTATATCCCCAAAGAGAAACTTTCTTGATCATTCCTTAATTGACCCTGACTGCCTTACTCCCCATCTTTTTCTTCACCATCTCCAGATAAATCCACTTTGCACAGAGCTTCACCCCCAGGTTATCATATGTCTTAACTCTTCTCTCTACAACTCCCACATTTTCAAATCCCTCTCCTCCCATCCATCTCAATTGTCCTCCCCTTTCCAAAAACCATAAACCAAGATTTCTTGACTCAACTAAACTCCTCCTTCATCTCCGCCTTCAAACTGCCCAGACACCCTCATATGTTCAAGCCCCTCCTTCTCCCCTTCAAGAACCCTAAAATCATCTGCAAAAGTTAGCACCAGGGTGCTAGTTCCTTCCCTCTCCCCCCTTTCCCCAGAGAAAACTCCTTCCCAACTCGAGCAGTTACTTTTCAAACCCTCTCAAATACACCAAAAACAACAATGGGAACAGGGAGCAGCCCTGCCTTAAGCCCCTTCTTGCAATATATCCACTCAGACTTCACACCTCCCCCAAGTGCCCGCAATTCCCCCATACACCCTCTGTACCAGCCTAACAAAATCCTTTTCAACTTTCGAGCCAAGAAGGTCCCCCCCACACACCTATCCCCATCATAGGCACGAGCAATACTTTAAAAAAAATCACCCACAAATTCCTCCCCTCTTTCCTTGCCACTTGCCAGCATCACCATGATAAGATTGTCTTCAAGTCTCATCTTCTTTCTAAAGCCATTCTGAACCTCTCCATGTTCCTCCCTCCCCTCCAACTCCCTGAAAATCCTACTCATCAAGATTCTCAGGAACACTATAAAAACCATGCTTCTAATAGTCACTGGCGTAAAATTCTCCAGGCTACCCCTGTCCTTTCCCTTCCCCTCAAAGACAAAATAAATCCTCACTTTCTCCCAACTCTCTGGCACCCTTTCTTCATGCATTTCATGAATCAACCACCTCTTTTCCTCAAAGCCTTGTTCGCATTACCATGTCTCCTCTCCTAACTTCGTCTGGTCCCGCCTACTTAAATGTTGCGAGAGGTCCTTTCCCTGTCCTAGCTAGGTGAGCTGTGCCCTCAGGGCTAGGAGACAGGGATGAAAAGCAAATGCGAACGAACAGCTTTAAATGTTGCTATACAAAAATCTAGGTGAGACTTGGGAGAGACCGTGCATGTGTGTAGAGGGTGGCGGAGCACGACATAGAGGGGAAAAGAGTTGAAATAAATGGGTTTATGAGAGAGGAAGTCGGTAATGCGAACGAACATCTTCGTTTTCAAGTTAAGTGAGTGGTCACCCAGGTTAGGAGAGGAGAGACTGTAATGCGAACAAGGCTTTACCCCCATCCCATTCAAAAGCTTACCCACCACCCTGTCTTCTCCAGCAGCATTCCCCTACCTCAGAAAAGCCAAAGCTTAAAATTCTCCCACAGCAATTTCTGCAGTCACGCCTCTCTCCAACACCTCCCTCTCCTCCCTTCCACTCCACTTCCTCCTCCATAATGCCACTCAACTCCTTCAAAGCATCAGTCAACTGACTCCTAACCCTCCCCTCACCATCTCCTTCCCCACTCTACCCCACATGCCCTCCCCTACCCCTTATTTTGAACTCCCTAATTTTCCGAGACACCATCTCCCCTGCCTCCTTACGTTCCAAGTACTCCCGCCATCTCTTCTCGCTTTCCCCTTCAATCACTTTCCCAATGTCCCCCTCTCCACCTGCTATAGGCTTCCTTCCTCCTCCAAAGAGCCTCCCTCACGTCAAAAATTCTACACCCACCTCTCCCTACAACCCCCCCCCCCTGGGTGAGCCCATCCCCTATATCTGCTACCTTCAGTATCTCAGCCTCCCAATTACGTATCCCTTTACCCATTCATCGACTTCCTCTTCAATCTCTTGACCAAATTTTTCCAACTAATCTGGATTTCTAAACATCCATTTTCTTCCATTTGTCCTCCCCTCTCCCATGTGGAACATCATTCCTCCATTCAGCCCATCAGAACCTCTTTCAATCTCCATTCAGCCTAAACCAACGAGTGGTTCGAGTTCTCCACCATATTCCTCCCACCCCACACCCTCTGCGTTCCTCATCACAAATCCACCACAGATTTCAAAATCCTTCTACTCTATGTGAAGGCCATCTATCAGCAATCCCCAAAATGGCCAACTCCAACCTGCACTCCACTGTACAATTCCCAACTGCCTTCCCATTTTTGTTATCAACACCCCCTCCCCTACTCAGCCAGCCAAGCATTAAAAAAAAACCCCAAAACAAGCACCCTTCCCTCCTCAATCTCCTCACCTCCACCTACAACTGCATAATCTCTCCATTCCACTGCTCACTTCCTCCTTCCAACTCAAGGTAAACAACAACAACAACCACCTTCCTCCCCTCTACTTTCCCCATAACCCACAAATGCTCTATACTGTCCTCGTCCTACCCCTACCTCTAACCAAAACTCAATCCTCTCCCCCATCTCCGTACACCGGATTCAATCCCATCTATTCCCACCCTATCCTTCAGCATCACAGATGCTCCCATTGTCCCTCAAGTGAGTCTCTGCCACACCCACCAATTCGAACCTCCCATCTTCACTCCTTTTGCTCAGTTCCTCCCATTTCCTGCCGGTTCTCCCTCCTCTACATTTAATAAAGCTTTCCCTCCAACCCTCTCCACCTTGTCTGACATCCTGTTTCTTTCTCCTCTGAACATGCTCCCATCCTTCCCTGTCCCGGTTTGGCCTCAACTCCTTGATGAGTCACCACATCTACTTTCCCTCCCGCTCCTCCATTTCTCCTCCTACAAATTAATCCCCGTCACTCGACAACTCGCTCCGTACCCTCCTCGCTGCCTCTGAGAAAAATACACCCCGTCACTGCTCCCCGTGCCCAAGTTCCCCTAGTGTCAACATATTCAACTTCGGGCCCCCATAACCTCCAAAGCCCACATATTCTACCCCATTAAATGGAGTAGAATGTTCTCACTTTCTCCAAACCCACTCTTTTAATCCCCGCTCTCTGGCACCAAGCAGACGACCACCCTAGACCTCTTCTGCACCCTTGTCACGTCTCTCACACTTCCTTTCTACCCCTTTGCAGACCACGCCCAGTTATCCCAGCCCCCATAATTAATCCCCACACTAAACACAATAACTCCCTTTCAGCAGTCTCTTCACCGCATTCCCACTGCACGCGAGAAATGTCTCCACCAACATCCTAAATAAACTTTACTACCATAGTTCCTCTCAGCTTTCTCATCCCCCCCCCCAATCTTGCCACTTCACTGACCCTAACTACAACTCCTCCCCATCCCTCCCCATCCCGATATTCCCAGTTTTTTCACCCTCATCCCCACTTCCCTAACCCTTAAACCAGCCACACTACCCTTCTCAGCCATCCAACATCACCCTCTCCCTTGAGAATTTCTCACAACTGCTCTGAATCTGTCCTCCCTCACCTATTCCATGCCCAGCACCCAGAAATACCCCTAACCCTCTTTCCACCAGGGTTAGCACCCCAACCCCTTCTTTTGCCTCCCCTCCCCCTCTCTCCAAAGCCTCATCATCCTCCTCATCAAAACCATGATCATGACAATCAACAGGTACCCCCCTTTCAGAGCAAAAATACTACATCTCTACTCACCCATGGAAAAAGTTCCCTCCACGCCACACAAACAGAGTCCCTGCTCCAGCATGCTCCAATCGGCCTACATCACCTCTAATACTCTTCAAAACCACAACACTTTCACATACAAAACATTTCTGTTTAATCCCTCCTCCCACACACACAACTGCACCCCTCCCTAGATGTTTACATATACAATCTGCACCACTTTGGACACAGTTTATATGCCACTGTCCACACTCCTCTTTATAGTCCCTCCCTCAACACACACCAGCAAAGCTTCACAAACACTGGCTGCACTACTCTACTTCTTCCCTCCCCCCTCCCCCCAACATACACCACCTCACCACCCTAATGAGAAACTTCGGCCGTAACATCACCCCCATACAAGTATAACCACGAGAATCCCTCACCTCCCCTGCCATATCCCCTTTTTCCTTGGGGATCATTACCACTCCTTTTCCATTACCACTTTCCATTTTCATTACTTGTCAGATTCTCATCTTGAACCACTGTCTTCGCACCACTAACACTACGCTCTCCGCTGAAGCCATTTTTCTTCTCCTTTCATCATCTTTCAGTTCCCTCCTTTTGTACCTTTCTTCCTGCAAGGCTTCTAACAGATTCTCTCCCCATTTCTTCCATTTTAAGTCGTCCCTCTTCTCCAGCTCCCTCCTTTCTCTCTTCTCGCCTCCATTTCTTCCCTCTCCCTGGCCGCAGCTACTGCAAAGAGCCTTTCCTTTCCTTCCACAAGAGATTCCACCTCTCCCCACGCTGTTGGTCCATCTCCCTGGCTTTCACTACTTCCTCTTCTCTCTCCTTTCTTGCTTCCTCAATTCCCACTCTCCTCTCAAGTCCACACCACCACTTTGTCTCTCTGCCCCTTCATGCTACACTTACCTCGGGCACTACCATCTTCTCACACCTTCGCCTCACATACCCTCACCACTGCTTGCTCCACTTCTTCCATCCAACCTTTAAGATCAGTGCCCTCCTCATATTTTTCTTACATCTCCCACAATTCCTCCAGATTCGAACAGCTTTTCTGTAGCTTCTTCACGTCAGACCACAGATCTTGGTGGCTGGAGCTGACACTCCCTTCTCCCACAGACACTACATTGATTATTTCGATGCAAACTAATTGCAAATGTTGCTCACAGTTCATTCGTCACATTCCTCAGCACATCTACATTTCACCTACATCATTCCAAACAGTTGATTTGTTTGTTTGCACATTTGTACGTCGTCTCCTCAAGAAGTAATCCCCTACGAAGGTGAGAGATGAAATATTGAGAAACAGCGAAGCGAGACACACATTGAAAACTTTACTTTACGTGGAAATTGCTTGCTCAATCCACGCACCACCGTGCTTCAGAAACACAATGTTCGACACCCTTTTAAAACCAGGTTTTCATGCATCAAGTCAGTTAAAGACGGGAAAGCCAAAGGCTCACAAGAAATAACCAAATAAAGATGCAAACCTATTTATGTTGCCTTTTGAACTTATATGTCAGACTGCCTGAGCGGGGAATCGAACCCAGAACCTTTGAAACCAAAGCCCGAGGTCCTACCGCTGAGCCATACTGACACAGCCGTACTGGCTCTGCAGTAGGATCTCGGCTTTTGATTTCAAAGGTTCTGGGTGCGATTCTCCGCTCAGGCAACGTAAATAGGTTTGCATCTGTATTTAGTCATCAAGTCAGTTGATACAAAACCAATTTTAAGATTCATATGTAGTGTGTAGTAAAATATGTCGTCCGTTTAGGTTATTTTTTACGTGCATCCTTTTCCTGATCATCTGTCTTCGCTTGAGGTTTGCATGAACAAACTATGACGTCATGACAAACATCATGAGTAACTACACCCACTGTGAAATCATGAAATGAAATTAAAACCTCAAGCCTAATCACAGCAAACAGATAAAAACCAGGAGCTTTCGCCCAGTCTTACTAGGCATTCTCAACTGCTTCTTCATTCAAACTTGGCTCCTCCCACTGTTGCTAAGCAACAACAAACCATGCAGAGCAGCCTCCCCAGTGGAAGGAGTGGCTAGAGTTGTTTTCAAATATGGAAAAAACATTGGAAACATGATTGGCAAAGGCAATGGTACAACAGACACTAAAAACCAAAGGGGAGTTGTTTACTGCATCCCGTGTAAGCAATGTGACCAGGTGTATGTGGGAGAGACAGGAAGGAAACTTCAGAGCCGAATGAAGGAACATGATAAGGATATTATTCAGGGCAATGAAAGAAGTGCTTTGGCAAAGCATGTTATACGGACCAAGCACGAAGTAGATTGGGGAAAGAGTGCCATATTAGATAAAGAGCATGAGTTATGGTGTAGGCGGCTGTATGAAGGGATATGGATTAAGGTATTGGGCAACAGAACTATGGAGGGCAACAGAGGACTGGATAAAGTGGGTGAATGGAAAGAAGTGTGGCAGTGAGACGATGTTAAGTGGTTATCTGGTGTGAGGTTATTTTGGTAGTGGTTGTTGAGCTGCTCGAGGGGAGGGGGTTTGGGTTAATGGTTTATTATTTATTGTTCATTTGCTTTATTTTATTTTATTATTCGTTGTGCTTATTTCATAATTTAATTGTTTATTAATTATGGGTCAGTTGCTTTATTTTACTATTTATTGTACTTGTTTCATATTTTTATTCATATTTTATTTTTATTTTTATTATTATTATATTTTTTATTTCTTATTTTTATTTTTATTTTTATTTTTATTCTATGTGGTTTATAAGGATAAATTTATTGGGTAATTTATTTAATTACTTTATTTGTTTAAGTTATTGGTTTATTTGCACTTTGTGGATTGCCCTTGTTCAGTTAATTCAGTTTAACAGTTAGGTATTATTTATTTATTTATTTATAAAGTTATAAGTTTTATTTATTTATTAATTATTTAGTTTATTGGGAATATTAATTGTTTGAATTTTTATTTATTTGGTTGCCTGGGTGTTTGACTGTGTTGTACCAGGTGGAAGGGATTTTGGTGTGTGAGGTGCTTGGCTACTGGGGAGGCTGCTCTGCATGGTTTGTTGTTGCTTAGCAACAGTGGGAGGAGCCAAGTTTGAATGAAGAAGCAGTTGAGAATGCCTAGTAAGACTGGGCGAAAGCTCCTGGTTTTTATCTGTTTGCTGTGATTAGGCTTGAGGTTTTAAACATCATGAGTGTTTCAAAAAAAAACTTTTGTCGTTATTTTTTCAGGGTTTTTTGAGTTTTTGAGGGTCATATCAAGTTACAGCGATGAAAATACGCCTATACTGAGTGCAATTTAATTATCTTTCGTTTGGTTCTACTCCCATGTTTGTAGGTGCTTCGGTTCCAGAGGAGTAGAGGTACAAACACACACAAACATGCACATCATACAATCTTAATGATGCACATACAGCCTTAACTTGGTCATTTTGGGGTTTCCCTTGACGATATACATGAGCCAATGTGTTGCAACACACTAACTCTAGCGAAGATCGAGGATGGGTTAATTAATTAATTATTTCTGAAAACTAAGATATCTTCAGAAAAACAATACACTAAAACCACCAGCGAAGAACCTCAATTCCGTTAACCTTCTTCAGAAGTTCGTAAACGCTAAAAAAAAAAACACACTATTAAAGAACCTTCGGAATTCAAATTTTCGCCCTGTGCCTCGTTGTGTAGTCACTCATAGTGTGAGCCTCATTCGGGGAAATTAGTGACATGCCATACTCACCCAAAATAGATGTGGTTGATGCGCAGATGGTGTCTTGGATCATGTATCATTCAGACTTTAACTTGAGAAGACTTGCTATTTATCGATAGTACTTGCATTTATCGTTGTTGGACAACTTCTGCGGATTCCCTCTAAGGTCTAAAGAAGTGGTTGGATGTAGAGAACCAAAGAAATTTAGGTTTGTTTCCAACATGTTCCAAGCTATAAACGTAAATGAATTGAAATGTGGCGGTATCTGTGCTCCAGTCACGCCTGACTACATATGCCAGCATTATTACAAGACCCAATGACTCTTAGCCTCTACAATACTGGATCATGTTATATTGGATTTTGAAATTCCAACCGAAATTTGTTTATGCAATTTCAGAGGAAGGGATGGGTCGGTAACCAAAACCGAATTTTCCATTTTACCGAACCGATTCCGAGTTTGTGTCGGTTCTTCGTACAGACTTCCATTCTAATGGAATGCGTCACAATGCGCAGGAATTCATTTTACGGAATCACTTTTGAGTTGGCAAAGAGGATGACCAGATTTAAAGGGAATCCCTCGGGCAGTAGTCATCGGTTTTTGGTATGGGCTATACTGGAGTTTTCCTCCTCTACTTCTTTACGGTAACACATCAAGGTAGTAGCCACATTTTTTTTTACCCACAATGGAAACCAACCTTACCAGTGTTGTAGTGTATGCAGTACTGTATTCAGAGAGCAATAACCAGAGTGCACAATACGCAGCTGACTGCCACACCTTAACTAGTTCATGTTAGGCCATGAAAAAAAAAATAGTCGGTTCTCAGGCCCTGCCTGGTGACGTTTATTTCAGAAAAATAAAAAAAATGACCCGCAAAAGGTTACTTAAGAAAAATTTCTGAGCGAGATGAGCTTTTTTTGCATATACATTATCCAGCAAGCATTAGGTTTAGTCGCAGTTTGAAATACTTCAGAAATTTACTACTATAATCTGAACAGAAAGAATCAACTTATGATACCAGATTTCCCAAATTTCAAACAGAAATACAAAATAAAAAAAGCCTGGTCACCGGGTGACTTTTTGGGCATGTAAAAAATGCCCGAGAACCAAAACATTTTTTTTTAGCCACAGCAGCCGCTCTGAATGCTGCGGCCTGGCTACGGCCCTGCATCTAGGAAGGGCAGTTGTCCATACAAAACACTTTGAAATTGGCTCGGCAAGTAAAACCCTAGCTCGGTTCAGCCTTAGTATCAATGAAAACTGTTTAAACAGTAATGTACTGGTTAATGTTTAAATGTCACATTCATACACTTCAAACATAGAAAAAAAAACTCGAGTAATTATTTATTACGAAATTTAAGCAAAGAACTCCGTTAGGCCATGAAAAGTTTATTGTTTGCTTTACAGGCGCATGCGGGTGCTTTAAATTATCGTTGGTCAAAACATTTTATCTGACATCTTGGTTCACCCGCTAAAAAATACATTTTCGCCAAATATTGATAGTTTTTGACATTCCAGTAGACCATTTTCACCGCCTCGAAACGATCTTTCCATTGATGCCAATTTCAAACATCTAGCTCATGCCACTAAGAAGTTATTCGACAAAAACTAAAAAACTTTGAATTTGAATAGTAGATGACATAATAACCTACTAGCAATATTGCATTTTTTTTAGGCTGACTACACACTCTTTCAGCTTTAAGCTAGGTACATGTCCAAAAAATGTGGTCAGTTAAAAAAAATAAAATAAAATGCCTGGTGGCCTGGTGCTTCAATTTGCAACCTCGCCCGTAAACCAAACAATTTTTTTGCGTGGCCTTACAGAACCAAACTTTTTTCCTCCTTACGGCTACTATAAACTAGTATTTTTCTTATGTCCGGTTCCACAACCAGTACTGTCTGTTTGGTACGTCCGGTTCGATACACCAGTATTTTTTTGTGTCCGGTCAGGATCTGGTGTGGTCCAAAAACACTTGTTTGGCACAGCCCTAGTATTTGGCATTAGGCAATTTAAATATTCGACTGCATAGTCGGTATTTGGCAAGTTGAGTATTCAACATTCTGAAAATTTCTCATTTAGTGAACCCCTATACGCTTGTAATATTTTGTTTCCGATTTATTAATTAATTAATTATTTATTTTTAAATGACTGGGAGTTATGTAACCACAGTGTAATGACAGTCCCTACTGAAATATTACAAGATCAAATTGGGTCTGTAACCTACGAACATGCGAGACCCTAAAACTAAGACGTCCCCTAATAGCGCAGTCCAGAGGCACAATACAGTCGTGTGACCTTAGCTGCATTCCTTTAATCTGCTGCAGCGCCACTACAGAATTCGCGAGTCCATGAGAAATGACTTCACTTGTAGCGCCGAAGTTGCAATGTTAGGGAATACGATTTAGTGTTTATGTTCACTAGTACGAAATGGCCAACATGTTGACAAACCGATTCAGTTGGTAGTAATTATGCGGTTAAAACGTATAAATGAATAAGAAGTTCGGCAGATAGTGAAAACGACATATTAATGGCAATGTCGAAAAAATGGAAGGAAATTCCACGAGTTTAATATTCCACAAAAAGAAAGAACTCATAATTACTGACATTATTTCAAGGTGCAAGAGCTGTCTCTCAGAAATTAGCTGTAGCCTATGCGGTCTCGTAGATGCATCGTCTAGCATAAATTTCAACAATTTCCTTCCTTCCATTGGTAAATAAAGTTCACTAACACTTGTCTTTTTTTAATTGTACCTTTGCTTCTGTTCAGTCTAGTTCATTTTCATGTTATTCGAGCATTACAGTATTTTTAAAAACATTGTTAATTTTCGTACTGTGAAACACCATAATGTCAACAAAACTCGGAAAAAAAATTACCGCACACTTTCACAATGTGCAATTAATGAACATTTTCAAGGCCTTTTATTTCCTAGCGTGAAGCATTTAGTGAGCAATAATCCAGCAGGTCGACTTCATTGTCAGTGGCCAATAAGAACGAACGATCTAGGCCCGCAACACAAATACAGGAGGCAACGTTGCCAGCCAAATTCAAATACGATAGTTCGTCGAACTGGAGTAGAAAATGTAGAAAGTTCAAGCTATATCCTTGAGGCCCGAAGAACATAGAAGCTCAAGCTATCGAAAATTCGCTGGACGAAGCTGTTGTCTTGAATGTGAAAGTGTGCATTAATTTTGTTCCGGAATTTTTTCCAAGTTTTGTTGACATTACAGTATTTTGTTATTACCACGTGGAAGGAGAGGTTTAGTGATGCCGTAGACCATTATCTGCCATTTTGTTTTGTAATCCGCAGAGGTGCTTATCTCGGAAAGTTGTTGGTGTAGCGTTGCAGTCTAATTCTGCAGCGCGTTGCATGACTCTTAAAGGAAAACTGCAAGCGATGCAGTAACCTTTTGGAACACGTTTTTTGCTTTGCAGGCGCACGCTGCTGCAGGCTAAAGGAATACAGCTCTTGTGTCCATAGTGATGCGATTCAAGGGAATCTCTCATTGGTGGACTTGGCATTCATTATTATGTCATGCATTCGGAGGGGTTAATCAACAAAGTATGGTGCGTAAAATCTTAAGAACCCATACGTTCTGCAATTTTGTGAAATCGTGAGGAGTGCGCCATTTGCTGAGACCAAAAATGAAAATTAGCAACCGCAGAATTTGCACTTTCCCGCAAAATTCGTAATTTTTGCCCAAATGAATAAATTATGACTATACTTTTCATAAAAATTGTATTAACTTTGCAGTTTGCAGTAAGATGAGGGTTCCTGTTTGTTAATGGCAGCTATTTTGAAGTGGAAAGTGGAGTTTAATTTTTAAAAACTTTATTCACCACTTACGATGCCTACTTTAGGCTATTTATTGTTAGCAATTTCGTGAAGGTTTTTTTTCGTTGTTACAAAATTCAGCAAATATCGCAAAATTACTTTTTTCCACCGCACGTGTAAAAAAATTCTCACAACAAATATCATTGCAAAATGCTTAAAATATTGCGGAAAGCACGAGTCCTTATGCATGATAGAAATACAGTGTGGTGTTTTACTGTTTTTCATTAAAATATCAACCAAAAAAGAAAAGAACCACACCTGATTGTGTCAGATGAACCTTTATCTTGCAGGTAAGAAAAAAGTAAATGATGCAATGATCCAAAGTGAATGGTGAATTGTAATATTAGACTAGTATGACGAATATCAACTTTTACTGATGGACAAATCCTGAAGAATTTCTTCAAACAGGCCAATCACATTGTTTAGACCGAACAGATAATTGCTATCCATGCTACAGTCCGGAAACACGTGAGCAAAGTCAATCATTCGAACATCACTTTTGCGTGTTTGTAACGCATTTGAGTCGGCAACACTTTGTTGTAGGTTTTTCTGCAAGGAATGTTCAACTGGTGCCGCATCGTAGATGAAGAGTAGAGAGCTTGAGTAAAATGCCCACTGCCGCTGAAAGAGAAACCAACTGCGTATCCTCTGCAAGTGATGGCAGAATTCGGTCACCAGTGCAATGTCCAGGCTTTCAGGGCCACCGAGGTACTGTACGAGAGCTGTAAGGAAGAAAAGAAGAGTTAGCATGGGTTTGTGATGAAGAATAATGATGCTAATTCATAAGTAGGCAGACAGATGCTAGCTGTTGTGCATTTGACTGCCAACCTTCACCAACATCGGTCACTACTTGCTCGTTAATTGGTAACACTACTTGCTCGGCAATTGGCATTTTGGGCATTATTCACCAAACGGTGACAATAAACTGTATATCTCAAATTATCATATCTTCTGACCCCCCCTCAACCGAATTGAAGGCGGCCGTTCGGCTCATGTGGCATGCTCTGCTAACCTTTAATGAGATTGAACATCCAGGAATAAACAACCGAAGCCGTTTCCTGGCATTCACACAATCAGAGTTAATTTTCAACGTCTCTCCTCAACAGCATCACAAGCACTGAGGGTGTTTTTACAGCGTCAACGACGTTTATGGCCCTGATATTCAGCGCATTGGCCATAACCACCTCATTCTTATACCACGATGCAGTAGATTTTTGCACGTATGCTAACTATTATAGCAATCCGCTTTCCAATGATGTATATGGCCTAATAATGTAGATATGAGGCCATTAAAAAAAATTTGGTTCTCAAGCCCCGCTGAACCGATTTTTCACTAGAAATAAAAAAAAATGAAGCAGCGAAAAGTCGTAACAGATCAAAAATCTTTCTTAAGGTAAGGCAAACAAATGTACAATTACCATTCTTGTCATTCAATAGCTTTATCGGTACGTTTGTAAGCAGAATTGTGAGTTAGTATTCTTAAGTTAGAAAATAAAATTTATACCCTAATGCAAAGAGAGCCAATAATAAAAAAATAAATCCGCCCACCCACAAATGTTTTCAGAAAAAGGCCTGAGAACTAACTTTCTTTTTTAAGGGGCATAAGTAAAAATTGAAGATTTTACCAGAGAACTTGTTCTCGCAGGAGAATCTAAGTAATCCGAGTAGAATGCGACAAAGCTGTGTTAACTAGTATGGATGTCCCTTTGCCAAGTTGGCCCTTTCAACTACCCATTTGAATACAATTTTTCCCCAATTTATGCACACAAAAAAAAAAACCTTCGCACCCGTTTGCTTCACTTCGGGTGCCATGATTCCTTCCACACGCCCGACCGTCACTGTCTCCCACCAGCTGGTGGCACCGCCCCAGCGCCAGGGAGGCGGGAGGGTAATCAAGTTAACACAGCTTTGTCGCATTCTATTCGGAGAACTTAGCTTCTCCTGCGAGAACAAGTTCTCTGGTAGAATCTTGGATATATTCGTAAACGTGACGAAACACCAGCTATTCACCTCAGGTTACAGTAGCCCCTATTGTTGCATCCTTTGCAACAACTAACCTTTCAGGCCTGGCGCAATCGCTCGTTGATAATGTGAATAAAAGATAAGAGGGCGATGCCCAATTTGCCAATACCATTACCTGCGATGGCGATACTCCACAGTTGCTCGCCGCATACACCACCGCTGCCCTCACAGAATGTGCCAGGAATTGTGCAATGTCTACACCTGCTGTTCGCCATGTTTCGCACAACCACCGAGCAATGGACTGTGAGGACACTGGCCCGTGTGCCAGAATGTAGGAGATGAACAGGCGATTCGGACGGAACCCTGATCCGGTACCGCTGCATCACGCAACGGCTCCGTCCGCCTTGTGTACGATCGTAAACAGCGCATGGCATCCAGTCTGGCTTCAGTATTCCAACGCAACCGCAGAAACATGAATGGTGTCCCTGCACGCACTGGTATGTGCTGACGCACTGCAAGCACCACCTCATTGCCCTCATTGTCACACGCTCGCAAACTAAGCTTAGCAAGCTCACTGGCCCCGTTCCCGACACTTACGGCTAACAACATGCATAACTTCAGGGTTAATACTTTTAAGGATAGTCCCCATGGCGGATGCCAAGTTCGCAACAGGCGTGCCATCACCGCTAGGTCCCATATAAACACATACCGCAGCGTAATCGGCCGCAACTGGAATGCTCCTTTTAAAAACTGGCATACCAACGGGTGTGCCGAGAGGCGAGCAGACCCTACACCCTGGTTATAGCAACCCAACGCCGCCACATACCCTGCCACCGTACGATACGCCAAATCCACCGTGAATAATTCTGCTAAAAAATTAATACAAGATGACAGTGCGTACTCCTAGGGGGTACACCCTGTAACTCGCACCACTTACCCTCATAAATACGCCGGGAGGATGTTGACAAGTCCGCTTCTAAAATGCGCACAGCGGCTGCAGATAACTCGTCCTGAGGCCCCGCCCTGTTCTGGTGAGATCTTGCCCACCCTGCTCCACGATCCCCTGGGAGGCAAAAACCGGAGCTGAACACAAATGTTACGTACTAACTAAAACTCCGCCCAATGGCACCCTGGCAACGGCGGGCCTCACACTCTCCACACTCTCAATACCAATCGTCGCTCTGCCAGCCACCCCGGCCTGACCTCCGAAATGGCAACCGTACTGCTAATGGCATTTTGCTTAGACTGGGTGCGATCACACGCCTACCTGTGGTCACTTCTCGTGGAATCTGTCGCAGGAGCTCTTGCAGTGGTGCCCCGAACATGAAGTGCAACATCAGGCGCATTGCTAACAGTTCCGGTAGCAGTTCCTCCGCAAAGACATACAGTAGCCGGTTCCGGCGAGTTTCTTTCATACTCAGCACCGTCTACAACTGAAGCATCGTTGCATCTACGATGGCCTGTGAGATCCGCGTCCGCCAGGAAGATGTAAAATCGACAGGGTCCATAGCACAAAACTGCAAAACACGCAATAATGGCAGCAAAACCAACAAACAGCCTCCTTGTAGCTTTGCTATTGCCGCATCCACCAATGCACGGTTTGAACTTTGTGACAACATGGGTGTCCGCGGTGCAACGAACTCCACTTGCAATCCAGCCTCGACTCACGCCAAGATTACACAGCCACACGTTTTTGTGCTGTTTCCACCATTCCAGAATGCTTGGCTATACTGTCAACAATGGTGGACACCACCGCTTCCTGTAATAGACTCATCATACCAACAAGGCCTACTTTCTCACCGGCCCGCACGGGTTCTGGGCCGTTATCGCCCGCTTGATCCAAAGCCCGGCCCTGCGGCCAGCACTCGTCTTCGAATGGTTGCCAAACACCGTCTTCCCCGTCATAATCATACTCGCCATAATCATCACCACGCCTCGATAACGCCTCCGATCGCGGCCCTTACCGAACATTGCTGGTGAACAAGCAATTGGCTCCGCCAAGCTACCCTATGACTGGCCGGGCCTGCACCGCCCACCGCTGTGTTAGGCCTATCGGCGCCGCCATCTTGAACCATGCCTGCCTTCTTCCGGGATTCCAAAGCAGCTCGGCCATTATTTGTGTCATTAGCCGGGTAATCAATCCGCATCGCCTTCAGTTTTGACTTATCGTTTTTAGGCATCTTCTTCTAACGCTGTACTCTTCGTAAACAACATTGTTCTTCCACCTGAACACGTATTTCTTTCGCTATTGTCAACGCTACAACTTGTCGAAGTTTTTTGTTTTTGCATAAATTGGGGGAAATTGTATGCAAATGGATAGTTGAAAGGGTCGACCTGGCAAAGGGACATCCATACTAGTTAACGTAGCGAGGAGAACTTAAGAAGGAGAATAAACAATTGAAAAATATTTAAAAGAATAGGTGTCGATTTTGTTTGATGGCTGTTGAGAGGAGCTTGATACAATGAAAGTTATTGAGAGAAACTGCTTGGGCTCCATTAGGTTAAACTACCACTTAACCCCTTCGCAACCAGGTACGAACATGCGTACCTGCGTACCTGCGAACATGCGTTTGTAGCAGAAGTGGTAGCAAGCCGAACCAGGTACGAATGCTTGCGTTCGCAGCAGTTTGCATGGTAGTCTGTTAGCCCTCGAGAGCTGCTGGTTCGGCGTGTGCAGGGTTGCGTTTGGATGCTGGTCTCCAAGGGGTTAAACATAGCTCCCAATTAAACAGTTCCCTTGCACCTGTGTACAAAAAAAACTTGACAATTGTTTACTTAGAACAAAACTTGGTAAGCTATCGTTTCTAAACTTGACCTGTAGTAATTTAGGGCACCCACTCGCACCTGCATGCAGCAGTACGGTTCAATGTGGTCTACACTCATTTTCATGCTCCTTCAACCTTAGGCCTACTCTAAGTGTCAAACCATCTTCAAAATTACAAGTGGTATAATGGCTTTCAGCAGCTTTATCAGCAAAAATCTGCATCATTCTGCCCTCATTAACCCAGACCCTAGTTACGTGCCACGCTTGTACCTGAATTAGTCGTAAGTGAATATAAATCGCGACTCCGCTTCTAAAGAAGAAAAAAAGACAAGGTGTAATTTCGTACGCAATGCTTCTTAAGTAGGCGAAGAAAATGGGCACTTGAATAACTAAACAAATAACGAAATCGAAATGTAAGTTTTTCAGAAAACCAAACTGTTACTGAACACAAAAAAATCACCCTGCAGTAAAGCCTAAGACAAATGGACTGTATTCCACCACCTGTAGTTTGTCGAAAATTAAAGCTATTTAGTATCACTATTTTGGAAAATGAGGGTATTTAGTGTGAAGAGTGACTGTTAATTCGAGCTTTCAAAGTACTACAGCGCATGGATATTTCCGTGCAGCTTTAAAATGGATAATTCAACTTGTTCTTATTAAACCGTGTCAGGTGTTGATAGTTTGATATCGCACAAAAGCAAAGCAAGTCTCTCGCACCTGCTTTTACTGTTGATTCCTTCAATTTCTTGCCGTCTTCTTTGTTGAAAGCTGCATACTGTCCAAGATTCAAATCGTAAACCTGCAAGAAACACAACAATATTTGTACATACAGCCAAAACTCTACAACAAAATCAGTAGAACAAAATATATTTTATACAGAATAATTTTCCGTCACCTCCAATACAGACAGGAGTACGAAGAATTTTTAATTTTTAGTATCTGCATATCGAAAATTTGCGATCTTCTGTTTCAATGCAACTTTCCGTTTCTGCTATTTCTGTTCAATGCTACTTTAGTGTCATTCCCTTGCTAATCGGCGTTTTAGCCAGTACGTTTATAATTCAATTCGCTAATTGTTGGTTGTCATTCAACAAATGGCGAGTGTTGAAAGATATTGGAAAGGGCTAGTGTACAAGTTGAGTTTGTGCATCAATCTTCAAACGTAATTAGAAAGACGTGAGGAGTGAGTGTGCTTTTCCTTTTGCTGTCAGGCTGGACTTACGAGATGCTTACTGGTCTTGAACACTTATGGAAAACATCCCGTAAACCAGGTCCCCATTGAAGGCCTTAAGTCGTAAATTAATCGAATCAGGCAAGGGTTTTTGGGGATTTTGATTCAAGATTAATAACCAAAATTATTCGTACATCATGATCGACAACAACAGTTACTGTATAATCATTATTCAAAGCTATACAACCACAAAAAAAGTTGTTTAGTAAGAAATAGTAATTGAAAAATTCTTGACGTATACTAGGTGTACGTCATGTGTATAATCATTAATCAAGCTTTAGAAGTTTTTCCTTTTTTCATTCAAACTCTATCGCTTTTTTCAGGTTTTTCTTCCCAGTTTTCAAAAATATTCTCGTTTTCCTGGAAATTTCTCAGAGATTCTCACCTTATCTTTTTTCCCCAAAGAATCCGAATTTTCAAGGTTTTCTCTGAACTCTACGTTTATCACCGAACTGTAGCATTCTACAAAGCATTGAAACTTTACCACAGCTAATGGCCACTATGGGTAGGATCCAACTAATAAACATGTGGAGTTCAGTTTGATTGATTTCAACTTCCGTGTTCGTGCAAACGAATGTTCAGGGCTCTGCTCAGGTACAACTTTAAGCTTGGTCTCGGCCAATATCAACGATTCGAACTGATGCGAATATGATAGATACTTCTTCGCTGATCCGAGGCGATAACTTCAATGGAGTGCATCTTGGATAACTTAACAAGGACAGCATTTTTTTTTTATTTTCAAAAATTTGTTTCCTCAGTAATTCCTTGTGTCTCTTTATATTGAACAAAAAGAGTATAAAATCCAAAGAGAAATCCACTATGTAAGGCTTTATGACCAAGCTTGCAGGCTTTACAAGAGCATTATTTTAGTTTTTGCTAAATACCTCGAGAATGACTTAACACTTTAATGCCTATGGACGTACTAGTACGTCCTTTGAACTTTTGCACAGCTGCCTATGGACGTACCAGTACGTCCTGTATGTTTGTGGGTGCATGCTAAAGTCAACGTACCAGTACGTCCATCACTCTTCACGCAGTGTTGTTAGGTAACGTTTTTAGTGCACATATTATTCGTTAGATGGCAGCACTGACTAGTCTAAGCTGTGTGAAATGGTGTTTGTTGGAAGTTGTATATGTGCCTTGCTTAGCTGAATACAAAATGGCGGCCAACAATGTTGAACTTTTTCATTTTTGTAAGTTTTTCAACATTGTTTCGCTGCTTACTGTGCCAGTACTAATTTGTGTAAAAAATTTCTGAATGCATCACCATTTAAAGCATGCTTTTTTGAGACAAGTGACTATATTTTAAATTCTTGAGCTCCACTGCACAGCTTGAAATGATATTTTTGGTAAACGCCAAAATCGGTCAGGCTGTAATGCTCGTTCAAAATAAAAAGGTTAGGCGTGAAAGTGTTAAGTTATTAATTTGAAATTGGCCCCGTTGCAAAGCCCTCGAAAAAAAAAACGGATTGAATGGTGTGTTGGACATCAATTATCGCAAAAAAAAACAATATTTGACCAAAACCGCAAGCCAATACAGATACCATACCGATAGTTGCCGATCCCAAAGCCAATATCAGCATTGAACGAGCCTTACTTTTTGCCGCACAAATGTGATAGCCATGATAATTAAATCAAATTACCCCCCCCCCCTGAAAATTTATTTCCAAATTTCCAGAATTTTGGCTTGTTCAAATTTCAAATTGTCACCCAAGTTAAAAGAAAAGGATCAGGCCAAATCTCATGCTTCCTAAAGTAAACAACACCCCGCTTCCAAATCCCGAGCCATAGTTGCTTCTTGTAGATCGACATCATTGCCGTTTTACTTTGGTTTTACGGAAAATACTCACAATAAGAATACACAATTGTATAGTTGCTTCTGAAGAAGGTGGACGACTGAATTCTACCAAAAATTCAAGTGGATGTTAGTTCATTATGTGAGGTAAAGGTGTAGTGTTTTTTAAAACTGTGTTTTTAAAAACCGTGTCTCAATGCAGACGAAAGCGTTGTCTGCAATATTGCAGAATTTCCGTGACTTCTTTTATTATGTATTTGTTTTTATTTCCATCAAATAGTTGATGTGTGGGCTATCACACAAATTAAACGAACTCCCAAAAATATTTAAGAGAGTTCAAGACACTTAATTTCATAATGTCCAGAATCTCCACTATGCTGCAAATTTGCAATAGTCTACATCAACAACTATCTTCATAAGGCATATTTGATGAATTTATAAGTTCCTGGCTCACACTTTATCTCTAGTCCTTTGATATGGTGGTGGTTGTGTCACCGCCTACCGGATTTACCCGGCAAACATCACCGCTGGAGCAAGACGCTCGTGGAGCTCATGCCTCACTAGACTTGATGGTTGGCGCAGAAAGGGCACGAATCTTCACAAGCGGCCTTGCTTCAGTTATGTGTGCTTGGATCGCATGGATATCCATTCCCTTCAGATGGCATTCTGTGCTGCATCTGACACGTGGTCGTTTCTACCCACTATATTCTATGGCCTGTTGTCATGTGGTGGAGTGTAGCCCATTTCTACCTCCTTACTCCTTATATCAGCCATATGTTACCTTGTCCTGTTTCGCGGGGGCATAGAGTTGTATCCTCACGGAGTTACGTTAATTCCGGAATTTTGTTAAATATTGACCCACATGTGGGAGCAGAACCGGAATTACGGTAAGTCCGGTTTCTTAATTTGGAAGGCTGTCCGATACCCACATTTTTGATTCCGATTCCGATACCAAAAGTATTGGACAATGCGATACCGATTCCATGAGGACAGTAAAATCGAAGCTCGAGCCTGTTCAATGATTTAGTATTAACAACTAAAAAACTAGCAACCAGGATTAATTTTGGATACGCTACCATAAATTCCATGCTGTACAACTTAGTGGCAAATTGTGGTATGCCAAATTTAAGTTATCAGGCCTGCTCATGAATTTCGCACGAGTTTGAAGTCAAATGTTTTGTGCGAGGTATCTGTCGAAGGTATCGGTGAACTCTCCGATCCGATACCATAGTATCTGCCCTGATACCAGTATCGGTATCGAACAGCCTCATTACTTTGCTTTAAAAGTGTTTGAAATAATCCGGAATAGTGGCAACACGGAGTTACCCAACTCTTGTCTTAACTTGACAATAATATGGTTGCGGTTTCTGATGTTATATGTATAGCCGCAGCTGGCATGGTAGAGCGAGGGAGGCAGGGATGATTTATGGTAATTCCGCTTCCCTTGCAGGCATCCGTATTTCAAAAAAATCAATACGATAACTCCGTGTCACCACAATTCTGGATTATTTCAGACACTTTAAAAAAAAATTAAGAATCTGGAGTTACTGTACTGTAATTCCGGGTCCCACACACGTATCAGCATTTCAGAAAATCCAAGAATTAACGTGACTCCGTGTCGATACAATTCCGGCGCCCCTGTTTCGCAGCCCCTTTCTAGTTTCACCCACGTAAACGGAGTCGCACTAACCACAGGGCATGCATTATACACTTTCTCGTGTTATTTATCTTCTTGTGAACCTGCTCCTCTTCGATCCGATGGTTTCGACATCGTTTCATCCTCTGGGTGCACAGCTTCATTCTCCCATCACGAGATCTTCTCAACAATCTTTGCAATTCTTCACCCGCGCATTTGAGGTACGTAAATAATAAGGCTGTACCGAACGAGAATTTGTTAGCCGAACCGAACCAAACCGAACAAACCTTAAATAAGCCGAATACCGAACACTTCCGAACCGAACAAAAATGTACCAAGCCAATCTATTTTAAACTAAAATGTAAAAGAACTCAGTTCACAAAGATTCATCAAAGCACAAGTTTCTTAACAAATGTAGGTAAATTTCACATGGACTTGTAAGTCCATAGATGCTGAAACTCGGTTTATACAAAAAAAAAATCTCCATTACTTTTACATTTTCCTTTATAACTTCTCAACCGTTAGAGCTACGAACTTGTGGTTTGGACCAACAGAAAGCTGGTGAAAAAAACCTTCAAAATGGTGTATTCAAACATCAAAATCCGTCGATTAGAAGTGAAATTATGTTCGGTTTGGTATTTTGCGTTTCAAAGACCGAACACCGAACCGAACCGAACACCCTCTGTTCGACCACGTTCGATTCGGTTTGTTCGGCTCGGTACAGCCCTAGTAAATACTACATTTTTTTCTTGTCTCCATGGGAACAGTTCTTCTGCCTTTTATTTTCTCTCTTGTTGGTTCCTTCCCTTTCTTTCACTCATTGCTTCTTTCTTCATCCCATTTAGGGCATCCGAAGGGTGGCCTAATTCAATATACTTCTCTCCACGTATTCAAAGGAGCCAGTACTTCCTCATACTGATACTCCTTCATCGCAGCGTTGATGTTGTCCACAGACCGTTTCCACAGCTTAAGGAGGGGATGAGGGTACAGATGATGCGATCGGGATGTTGCATCACCATCTCAGCAATGATGGGAGAGCTAGAATACCCCATTGGCGTTCCCTTAATCTCTTGGAAGGTGCGACTACCAAACTCCACATAACTTGATGCCAGAGCCACATTGAGGATGGCCTTATCCCTCCCAAACTGCCGCTTTGGGACCAGCCATCACGAATGTGAATTGTGTGGTACTCGCCACTTGGCCGGTAGATTTCAAAATGCACTCGCCATTGTCCATTACCTCCTCACCATGTGAAAACAATTTTAGTAGTTGTGCTACTACTTAATGCTTAATTATCTTTTGCATTAATCTGACTCTCCAATCAGCTAAGTCGCTAGCAACAGTATTGCAGACTTGGTTAGAGAGCCCTTGTAATTCTGCACGCAACACCGCAAACCACTTGTTTCTAGCTAATACGGTTCCCGAGATATGACAATTTAAGAGTCAGAGTTTGTTAATCAGTCGCCACTTTGGCGAGTAGCTCTAAAAACCAAGTCGCCAACTGCTGAATTTTCCTCGCCATTTGGCGAGTGGCGACTGACATTGGTGAAGGTTGTTTGGGACACTCAGGACTTCAACCGATTATCTTAGCATTTCCAAAATTAACCTGGCTACTTCTGTCCACGTGTTCAAAGGAGCCAGTACATCCTCAACTGATAAATCTTCATCGCAGCATTGATGTTGTCCACAAACCGTTTCTACAGCTTAAGGAGGGGATGGCGGTACAGATGATGCTGGGAAATAATTTAACAAGCTCGAAACCACATCGAAAGACACTGGTGCCTCGTCTTCCTCCAGAGTCAGGCTCTCAATGTGATGTCCAAATTTTTAACTAGTCTTTAAAACTAGCGAAGTGGTTCTAACAGTAGTTTTGTACCATTTAGGATTAGTTACTTGCCTTGTGCCTTGTTGTGTTATCTTTAATAAACAACAATTTCCTCGTAACTTGGTTTGGTGAAACTAATTACAAAGGCATTTGAAGTAAACATAGCGCATGTCAGTCTTATACAGATGCCGGCAGCAAATGATTTTTTTGTGATGAGTCCCTAGCCACCAGTACCCTAGACAGTTATAGGTATAGGCTCCGTAATAATCGGGGAGGGGGTGTCGAAAACAGGAAAAATTTACGTGACGTCATTTCTGCTGCCCCTAAGAAGAGTTGCTAATAACTCATCCAAATAATCTATCCACTCATGATTAAGATGATAAGTAAAATAATTGACTGTGTAGGTCCTTTGTATTGGCTAATTTTCAACGAACAGATTTTCACTTGACGGAATTTGTGTCAAACAAGGCAACTTCTTCAGGCAACGAAGTGTTGCTAGACCTAAAGTTTACATCTGCTCGGCTGTGAGGTGTGTTCAAACTTCTTCACGCCGATGAGGACCACTGATCTATACATGGCCTGCTGGGATCAAAGTTCAGAGGCTTCCTCCAGTTGATCCGAGTTGGTTCATAAGGGTGGGGACGATGAGGTTGCTGATGTGGGGTCATTCAGCCGAGTGGAAAACATCATTGGAAGAGACTTGAAGCAAGAGCTGGGCACGAAGTGAAAGCTTGACGGGTTGATGAAAGCGCTATCCACAAAATACGGGAGACCACGACGACGAGCGGCAGTTACGAATTCGAAAGCAGACGATGGCGATGTAGTGAACACAAGAATCAATGAAACTTTTGTCGCAATGCCTGAGGAAGATGGCAGCCAGCCATAGAAAATTTGCAAGAAGTAGACATAGTCTTATTTGTGAAAATGGGTGGTAAATATATTAATTCTCTGAATTATAACTGAATTTGATGAAAACGTTCACAGTAACAAACCGAACAGTTTATTCAATGTTGCGGCGGAGCGTGTCAACTCCTCCTTCACCTAGGTTTTTATGGTAATGGACTCAGGTGCCGAAGTGTGGATGTCCCTTTGAGAGCTGGAGAAGATAATGGTGGCTGTATTATTCCACTGGATCTTATGTTTTGTGCGCTATGGTGCACTGCTACTTCATTTTTGCTACTACGGCTAAACCTGGGTGGGCATCAAACACTATAAAGCTAAAACTACCTCATTTTTACCAGCATGGCTAAACCTGGGTGGGCATCAAATACTATAAAGCTAAAACTACCTCATTTTTTTGATCTTGTGAGTGTGTAGGTAGCCTATAGCTGAAATGTGCCCGAGAATCCTTACCTGGATTCCGCATCTGATTTCTCTTACATAAACAGCCTCACAATTCCCACAGAGAATTTTGTATATTCCACACGATGTTTTTGAGCAATTGAGGACGTTTAAACGTTTGCAGATTTTTGCTGTGGGTGTTGTACCCATCGGTTTCACTGTTGGGCTTGGATGGGGCGGGGGGGGGGGGGCCCACAGGGGCGCTGTTCGCATCTACGTCATATCTCCTTTCTTCAGGCTGTTGAGATGAGTTGTCAGAAATTACGATGTTCTGAGAAGTCTTGGAGAAGCATCGAAAATCGTGCACTGTAGGAATTCTTTGGGTTGTGCTTCGCTGGTATTCCTTATGTAGGTTAGGCCTACCCAAGGAAGTACGTCAGGTTTTCTAAGAATGCCGCGGCTGCTGGGGGTGCTCTTGTCCCCGAGTGCAAACACTTCATAGCTACAGTTGGGAGCCCTGCTGGGTTACTTTACATAATAAAACGAGCTTTAGCTGCTCGGAGATGTGAGGTGGCGACTTTTCTGTTGAGAGGTGGGGACTTTTCTGTTGAAGGAGCACCTGACTATCCTAATCACTGTCTGCGAGGAGACGGAGGGTGCCTGCGGGCTCCAGGTAGGGGGTGAAGGTGGAATTTCGCATTGTGAAAAATTGTCAGTTAGGTTCATGAACAAGTTTCTTACAAAAATTTTTTCAAGAACATTCATCGTAAAATAATTTTCCAAAGGAAAAAGATTTAATATACACAAACACCACCAACCAACTTCAAGTTGGTTGGTGGTGTTTGTGTATATTAAATCTTTTTCCTCTGGAAAATTATTTTACTTTGGCGTTCGTACACCACTGTAATCACCGTTTACCGGTATTTTGCCAACATTCATCGAACGTTTTTTTGTAAAACAAGCCAAACTTATCGTCTTGAGATCACCACCATTCAAAAGCTCTCGAAAAACAGTTCAAAGGGAGTAGTTCAAAATCAGAACCTGTCAATTTTTGGCAAATACATTTCAAAAAGAAGATCATGAAACCAAAAACGTAGGATAAATTGTACTGAAACACAGCCAGCCGTACTGCGGCGTAGCATAGCGTTGTCCGTCGCTCTGATTCTGCGACTAGGCCATGTCGGTTGATATGGGTTTCCAGTATGGCTGGTAGGAGCACACACGCAGGCCTGAGTGAGGAAGCTGGAAAAGAAGAAGATAACGAGGAGCCACCTGGCACCAACTTGCCCAAAACCATCATGGCCCTCATCGGTGCGAAGTTTGAACTCACCTGATAGCCAAGCAGATGTAAATTTTAACAAAGCTATCAGCACTTAGTTGCTTGAAGAAAAAGAATGACATTGTTCGACAAGATTTCCATCAAGTGAAAAGCTGTTCGTCAAAAATTAGCCAATACAACGTGATCTGTTGTTGTCCTTTGACATTTGTGTTACTTTGCGAAAACATCTCTCATACATTTCAAAGTAAAAAAAACCCTGGTGGTTTTTTTTTCCTGTATAGGTCTGTATATAAAAGTGATTTTAAGGTTATAACCTAAAACCTGTTTTAGCTACTGACTTCTAATCTGCACCATCAGAATGGTCTCTCTTTGAGGTGATGGATGAAATCAGTGTATTGGAATGTCAAAATCGGTAAAAATTTTCAAATTTCTGACTGTAATCAACTTTTTTGAGTATAGCTGCAAGCCACAAGCCGACTTCCGGGTATCAATTTTATTTGAGTAGTGCACATCCCTATAGTAAAGTATAGGGTTATGGGAGTAGAATAATTTCAATTTGAGCCGAGTTTGAGTATTTGTTCAACATTGTTTGCTTGCAACTTCTCCTTAATTTGTTAAGCTAATAAGAACCAAGATGGCGGTTAACTGACACTGGTGGGTCAAGGTTTTCCAGTTTTAAGGACACAACTTTAAAATGATTTGAGCTATTGGCTTTTAATCTGCACCACAGGACACCACTCGTTGAGACGATCAATTTGGTGTACTGGAATGTCGAAATCGGTCAAAAATTGACAGAAGTTATCGCATTTTCACTGGATTCGAGTTTTCCGAGGATGGATGCGAGCAAGGGGCCAAGCTCGAGCACAAGTTGCATACTCAGCTCGATTTGAATTTTTCGAGTCTCGCACAGTCATAGTCAAGTACAACATGTTTTGCATACAATAAACAATCCAAATGTTAGCGAACAATATTTAATCAGGTACTGTGCAGCCCACATGTTATGAAAACCGTTTGCAACCACTAACAGCAAAGTAGCTCAATGAATCAGATGCAAAACTAGTCAATTTACCCCTCCCTTAAGGCGGCGACCTAGCCTTTCACTCTCCCAAACAAAACAAAAACAATTCAGTCACCTCCTGATATTGTTGTGGGTACAACTCGTTAAACACTTACAATCATTCCAGGAATACAGAATCCTAACACCTTGGTTTGTTTGTATTTCTCTTTCTCTCGTTCCACTTTGCTTGGGCTTGCCTCGGGGTCAGAAGTGACCGAACCCATCTTCACATCCATGACACATGGAAATTGATAGCCGCTGGTCAGATTTTCAAGTTTTAGAAAAGTAACCACTGTAACAGCAAAAAGCAAAACCCACAAATTCTTTTAATTTTTTTAAACATTAAAATGGAACAGCAGTTCAGATTACTAATTTAGTTTGTGTTAACATTGCAAAAAAAAATGTAACCACCATGTGCGATTAACCCTTTGCGCGCCACGATCTGTCTACAAGTATATCGTCCCAGGCCACAATTTCCTGGTAAAAAGCACTGGCAATCTGACATCGTCTGCTTAATAAAATCATTAAAAATTGTGTATTTTATCTTTTTAAGTGCAATTTTTTGTGTTATAATGAAAAGAATGTTGGAAGTGAAATCGCGTTGTCATGATTCCCTTCCAGTTTCAGTGGGGAGGTCCAGTTTAGGATAAAGGTCAGTCTGCAAAAGTTGTTGATAAAGACAACATGGCGATGTGTGCTAGGTACAGCGTTAATCTACAACATAGACCCACGGTTGGGAACCACTGACATAGACAATATTCTATGAAGTCACTCGCGAAAAAATGTACCAAAGTTCAAGACGCTCAATCTCATAATGCCCATAATCGCCACTATTCTACAAATATCCGATAGTCTGCATATTTGTTGAATTTAAAAGTTCCTAGCTCACATCTTGTATCTCGTCGATTGTATAAGGCAATCATTGTTGCGGCGGTCAAGGGGGCAACAACGACGGCCGTATACAAGGACGAGCGACAAGGAACTGTGAGCCAGGAACTTTTAATTCAACAAATACGCTTAATGAAGATAGTTGCTGGTATGGACTATCGTACATTTGCAGAATTGTGGAGATTCCATATTATGGGATTGAGCGTCTTGAACTTTGGTAATTTTGTCGTGAGTGATAATGAGCTCTCATAGCTCTCATAGCTCTCATATAAAAATAAAAAAACTAATGCCTAAATTATATCAAATAAGAAAGGCAATAAACGATAGAAATAAAAAACTAATTTACACAGCGTGGATTGAAGCAAATTTGCTGTATGCCTGCGAAATCTACAGTAATGCAAGCAATTACATGTTGAATAAATTACAAAAATTACAGAATAAAGTACTAAAAGTATTGTTTCAAAATAATAACGTGAAGGAAATCAGAGATAGACATAAAATACTTAATGTAAAAAATCTGTGCAATTATACGATAACAATAAGAAATTTTTTTCCATTAACAAATTTACTTCAAAATCAAAAAGCGAAATCGAAACTTAGAAAAGACCATTTATTCCTACCTTTATGGTCTAATAAATACGGAAAAATGACGACTGTATATAATTCTGTGAAAAACTTCAATAAAATACCAAACACATTAAAAACAATTAAAGGATATAATGAACTTAAGCAAAAAATGAAAAACTACTGGATTAATTATATTGATGGGGATAAATAAATGAATTGAGGGGTTTTTGATTCAGAGTTAATTAGTTGAGAAGTTGTATAGGGTTTAAAAATAAAATTGAAAAATGGCTAAAATGATCGTTTCTGACATACATTTTTGAATAGAACTGTATAAAGAGGGCTATAAGGTACTAGAAAGGAGAAGTACCAAATTATACAATATAGTTTATGGTTCTGATGGTTTTGTTTTTTAAATTGCTAGAAATGTATATTATTTTGTTGATGGATTGTATTGTAATGTTGCCACTAATAAGTGTTTGCTCACTTCGTGGCATCTTTCTTTCTTTAATAATAATAAAAAAAAAAAAAAAAAAAAAGAAGTTCCGTTCGTTTATTCAGTCCTATGAAGTAGTTATGTTAATGGTGAGAGTAACACACGTGTTGTTAGTCCTTAATTTTTTATAAAGTAGTTAGGCTTAATGGTGGGTTAAATACACGTGCTGTTGGTCCTTAGGCACGAGGGGCCAAACATATCACGCAACAAGCAGTCGGGAATAAGCCATTAATCAACTATGGAAAAGTACTGGAGCGAGTGCCGTGAGAGCAAGCCAGGACCTACTCCATATGACGATCAGAGTTAATCGTAAACAACATAACCGGCACCACGTAAACTAAAGGTCAGCTAACTAATCGTGTCATAGCTTACACTCAAAGTTTCTCTGTTTAGAAATTAATGTATTATTTCTTACTCGTTTTGTTTATTTAATGATCCTAACCCACTTTTGCAATCTATTTAGAAATGGTAGAGAAACCCAACAAACAAATGCAC